>JAJHUR010093785.1:0-34382 GCA_027495735.1 Lutjanus campechanus | reverse complement strand
GCATTCGCTACCTTCAAGGAGGAGGCTGCCCCAGCCCAACTTCTTCAGATTTAAGTGCTATAGACTCTCCCCCTTCCCCTTCCCCCGCCCGCCACCGTCTCTACCAGCACCAGCGCCCCTCCTCCCCGGGCTGCTCCCCACCGCCCACCTCCCCGTCAACACGCCTCCCCTTGTCTCCACCAACACACACACGCTCACACACACGCTTACCCCTGCAGCAGTCTGCCGGTAAGCGCGGCGACCTCCGACAGCCCGCTGCCAAACACACCCACACACACCTGGAACTGTCCGGCAAGCAGACGCACGGCTCGACGACGACGGCGCTGTCGGCCGCCAAGGCTGCAGGACTTTCTCTCAAAGTGCTTACAGAGACTCAGTGATCGGTATGGTCCCGTTCATCGCAGCTTCCTCCAGAGCCATGAAGATCATCTTCCTCACCTGCCTTCATTCACACATTTGTCTACATTTATTTTCACCCTGTGGTCCTTTTGTTTTGAAAAAAAAAAAAAGAGCGATTGAGGGTGGCAGTGTGGAGCCATCTGTCTGTCCACCCTGCCCCAGAGTAACATTGCAGCTGTGTCTCAGTTCAGAGGATGGATCCTCCAAAGTCTGCATATCCAGGTGGAATGCATCACTAAAGTTCACCCCGAAATCAAAACTACATATTTTTCCTCTTACCTGTACTGCTATTTATCCATATAGATTGTTTTGGTGAGAATTGCAGAGTTTTGCTCTTGAATATAATGGAACTGCTACAAAACACATCTGAAAAACCCGACAACAATGTCTCTTTCCAGAAATCATGACCTGGTTACTCAAGATAATCCTCAGACCTTATTGTGAGCCGTCTATTATCTCGCAGAAAGGAAGCGTGCATCTGCTCATGGAGGAGAGGCTCTTGCTCAAGTCAGGCTGGAAGGCAAACATTAATGGTGTCCTTTTCTGCAGAGTTGTGGTGATTTCTGAAAAGAGACATTGCTGCCACTTTGAGCACCACAAGCAAAGGGTCATCTAGTTCCATTATAATCTAAAGAAGACAGACATTTCAACGGCCGACTCGCACCAAAAAAAATCTAGATGGATGAACAGCACTACAGGTAAGAGGAAATATAAGTAGTTTTGATTTTGGGGTACATGTGACAGTTCAATAAGGCCAGTTCCTTCTCAAAGGAACTCTCTTCAAAAATGATCAGTTTTTTAGTGAAGCATTCAGGCAATTAACCTGAAAGTAGTTAAGTGAAAGTGGTCACCAATCATTGGTAAATTGTTACCAGTAGGACATAAGTTTAGTGTTTAATCCTATGATACTGTAAATTTGGTGATTGAAACTTGTCCCAGTTTGGTATTTTTTGATGGTATGAGAACAAACTCCTGGCCATGAACAGAAGTTAATGTTTTAAGAAGTTGTATCAGAGTCCTGTGAGGCCTTTGTCTGGTTTTCCACTGAAGGATCGGCTTTTTGCGCCACATCCTTGGGAGGATCCGGCCCTCTGAACTGACATCTGAATCCCTGCCAGTCACCAAGACTTCCACTTGTACAGAGGCAGACCTGCGCTGGAGGCAGAATTAATCAGTGGCTCCTTGGCTCCATCCGCTGCAGTTAAACTCAACTGAAGCGATTAGTTTTGCCTGGAGGACAGCTCTGCCTCTTGAGAGATAATTTTACTAATAAAACTCCTCAGCTTGCTTTCACCTCCATGACAATCAAACAAAATGTATGAATAAATAAATGAGCGCTTTGTTAGGTGAACCGCATCAACACAGACCTAAAAATGAGCGAGAGAAGACTCTTCTTCAGAGGTCACAGTGTCGTTACATTTACACTTTATCCATCATCCACTGCTATCACTCAGACAAAACCAGAGGGGAGCACAGACCAACAACCAGCCAGCCTGACCAGCAAAACCTCAGGTCAAATGAGGGACACGTTAACTTTTTTTTCAACTTTAAGTTTCATTCCGCTTCCAAATATTTTTATAAGTACCGGTGCAGCCCTTTAGACAAGGAAAAACAGCATTTTCATCAGGTCAAACAGTATCAGCTGAGTATCCCCAACTTCAAGTTACATTATTTCTTTTAGGCACTTTCAGGCTGTCAGTCTCTCACTATATCAACGTTACTTTTTTTTGTTTGTTTTCTCCTAATTTTTGACATTTTTGTATTATTTTTTTTTCTCAAGGTCAGATGTTTTGCTGGTGGGGAAACCCTCAGAGAAAGTTGAAAAAAAAGTTTCCTTTGACTGAACATTTTGCAGCTCCGTAAACTATTCTGAGACCAAATGGGTACTATTATATTGCATTGTGTTGTAAAGTTTTATAAATGTTGGAATTCCCTATTATAATTAAACTTTTATATGTTTTTATGTAAAAAAAACAAAAAAAAAAGTAAGTGAAACTACCAAAAAAAAGATTCTTTTAGTTTCTACCATTTCTTAAAGCAATACATTTTGTGTTTGTCCTCTCGTGCAGAATTTTACTTTCTCTTGGTCAAGTGTTACTGCGGCAGCGACGTTCAAATGATATCTTGTGTTCTCAATCTGTGCATGTTCCAACTTAAATGTAACAAAAAATAGAGTTTGACTAAAAAAAGGCTTTAATTTACTGTTCTGCTTGCAGCTTCAAACTCAGCTCACAAACGCTGTGGACAAACTGGAGGCTGAGCTTTTTGTGCAGCAAAACTGTTTTCCTCCAGCAGAGAGAGCTCTTGTGCTAGAAATAGCTTGTTTTATTTTGAAGGTGTTCACATCAGTAGTGGCAACACCTTGAAGATGTATTTTGTATTTTTTACGCCTCAAAACGCCTCTGATGTATTACTTGTTTTTGTTTGATGTATTAAAGTGTTTTGAATATCTCGTCCATGTCTGCTGTTGTTGAGACACGAAGACATTTCAAGAATGATCATTTCAATGAGACAAATTACTTTTGAAATAAAACAAATTGTCCCAAAGAAGTTCATGTATGACGAGCTGTTTTAACATTTAACATTTCATGTTCTGCCAAAGACAAATGTCACTTTTGCCATTCATGTGTATTTAGCTTTTAATTTTCAGATATCCATAATACATTTGTGATAATGGTACACTATTTTAAAAAAAAGTTGAGAAAACCCATCATCAGATTTTTGAATTTTGAATCAAACTCAAGTTCTGAAATAAACTAAACAAAGTTTTGCAGATCTATAATCTTTTGTTGAGATAATTAACTTTTCTTTACATAAACCTGAATCTTTGAATTTTAGAAATCCCCCAAAAATTTGTATTTCAAGAATTGTTCACAGTGAGGTGTTAACATGATTTGGGAGCTTAAAAAAATAAATGTTGGCAATTGAAAAATAAGATTTAACTCAACTTTTGAAATGCATCTCTTTGGGTTTCACAAGTTTAAGTTCATCAAGTGTCAAGTTTATCTAAAGAAGAAAAGTAAATTATCAAAACATTAGTAGTTGGTGAAAATCTTTTCAAAACTTAGGAGTTTCTGCAATTGTCACTTCATATATTTACAATGTCACTTTTGCCATTCATGTGTATGAGCTTTCAGTATCCACAATTACACTGTCTGGATATCTGCAATAAGATTTAGATACCTAAAATGAAAAACCATACCAGATTTCCATAATGAAATTTTGAATATCCAAAAATGTACCATCACCAGTAAGAATCTCATTATTTAGGTGCTTGAAAATTTAATAGTTGCAAATAAAAACATAATTCTTTTTTTTGACCTTTATTTATTCTGGGTAGGTTCACTGAGAGTGATGGTCTCTTTTGCAGGAACAACCTGATCACATTCACACCTGGAAGCTGCCCAGTACAACCAGTCTTATCTGTTGGCCGCTGAGCAGCTCCACCGGAGCAGCTGGGGTGGTGTTAATGAGGGAGGGGCAAGTGCTGCCTTTCACTTTGCCCACCAAGATTTATCCTGCCAGCCAAGGGGATTGAACTGGCGACCTTTCAGTCACAAGAAGTTTTCGTCAACTTTTTTTCATTTTTACAGTGTACAATCCAGTTGTTACTAGTATAATAATTTTACTCTCAGATATCCCAAATACACTGTAACTACTAAAAATGTCCATATGGACATCTGCAGTTATAAATGAGTAGAAAAATGCAATTTCAGACGTCTAGAATTAGAATAGTGACTAGAAATAATGCTGTTGACGGGTAGATAGAACACCGCTTTAACAGAAAGGGTTCATGACCATCCACAATTATTTTAAATATCCATAATTGTTTCTCCTAGTCAAAACTGTAGTCTTGTTAGGTATCACGTTCTAAATGTCAAGTTGACCAATCAGATTACACAAATTCACATATGTGAATTAATCTGGCAATGCAAGGCTAGCTATTATAGATCCTAAAGTATAATTACAGATTGAGAGTGTGCTTCCATTAAATTTTACAACAGTTTGCCGTAGTTCATGCTCCTCTGCACCTGCTGCTTTCAAAACAAAAATGACCAACACCAACCTTTTTATACGTTTTATTTACTCCTTCAATATACATGTTTGATCATCCCAAAAGCCAGCATCAGAGCTTATCTGAGAAAAAAGTTCCAATTCAATACAACATGAATTAGGAATGAGTTACCCAATGCTGTGTGACAATGCACAAGTACTTCCGAGTCCAAAGGACATTATGCAAAAAAACACCTTTCCACCTCAGACTATTCCTTCAAATAGTCCATCCTCTCTTAACATGGTTTCACAGAACATATGCATTTACAGAGCAAAAATAAAATATTCACCCTTCCATGTCCATTGTCAAAAAAGCCATTTTATTCAATCAATTAACCTAAAAGAAAACAAACATGTCCAGTAAAAAAGACAACCATTGCGATTAATAATAGGGAAAATATGAAAGGACCGTCTTCTAATCTTTAAGGGTACAAAGCCATGAAACCAGAACTATTTTTCTTTTATGTGAATACACAACATGTGTTGAAACAAAAGAGCTTTTTTTATTTAAATTAATGACAACACACAGGCAAGTTAAAATGGTCATGCTATTGGTATACAGAAATTGAGGGGAGGGATGAGGGGAGGGAGGTGGGGGGGGGGTGTCTCTAAATATACTAAATGTAAATATTGACAAGTATGAACAACGCCAGTGCAACCAGTTAGCAGGGACAATTCCTATTCAGTGTGGTAGTGTTTGGCAGGATCTTCCTTTTTTACTTCTCTTCACACCACTGGTTCTCTTTGCGTACCTGTGGACGAGAGGACGGACAAAAGGGCTGAGTTTCCAAAAATGCGTGGACGGCACGTCAACAGTCAGAGCTGCGATCCCTCATGTAATTTTTTTAAACGAGCGTCATCCCAATATGATCTATTCCTCATTACTTTTTTGTTATGTGACAGACAGGTGATGTGTTACCTGGGCTTCCTCCTCCTCTGTGAAATCATTTTTGATGTTGAAAGTCTTCCTGATCTCCTCTGGGGTTTTGCCTTTGATCATGTTGGCCACCGTCTTGCAGGTGACATCTAACAGGCCTTTGATGTCCAAATAGTTGGCGGCCTGAAAAAGAGGAAAACAACGGTGACATGAAGAGGAGCAGAGGGGGGGCGGTGAGGGAAAAAAAAAAAGCTGCGAGGACAGACTGAGACCTCAGCATTTCAAGGAAAAGATCAACACTAACAGCTATATTAACAGCCAGTCAAAGGCGTTTTGTTTCAGAAAAAAAAAACACATGAAGCTACTGGTCATTTTTACTTCTTTAGTTTTTAAAGGGACAGTTCACCCCAAAATTAGCTTGTAGTGCTGTTTATCCATCTAGATTGTTTGGTGTGAGATGCAGAGTTCTGGAGATATCGGCTGTAGAGATGCCTGCCTTTTCTCCAGTATAATGCGACTAAACGTCTCCACAGACTTTGTTGTGAGCAGTTTCATGCATATTTTTCTATTAGAAAAAATGGTTCTGAACTGTCCCTTTAATGCTGATGACAACAAAAAGCGTTCATACAGAAAAAACAGCAGTAGGAGGCATTCATGTTAGCGTCACGTTTCAGGAGCTCCCAGTGCAACGATTAATACGCCATCAATGGCACCGCTTTCCTTGACCTGGGACACGCCTGTTTGTTCATCCGCCAGCCCGCCTACTACCTGCATATTGAGATTTAATCACAATGTAGGCTAACTTAAGACAACGAGGATACTTATTAAAACCAGGTGAAAATGCAAAGGCCTGTAGATCAGATGTCATCATACAGATAATGTATCCAGATAGGAATCACATTAATTCCAAGTGCAAGTGGGACCTAATCCAGGAGGGCCAGTTCAGTGAAACTGGCTGTCCTGAATAACCAGATGCCAAAACACAGCACTGCAATTTACAATATTAAGAGACAGGATTTTACTCTAGAAAGTTATGGCAACCATCATTTTTACTCTAAAAGAAGCAGACATTTAGCCTGACATCACCAGACCTATTTGCAAATACCAATTAGTCTGGAATATGATCACTTTTGATTTCCAAGGGCCGTTATCAATGGGCACAGACCAAAATGCTTCTGGATGCAACTGACCTTTCCTAAGCTCCACCCCTTTTAACAGTGAAGCTTAGCTTGGTACCTCAGTCAACTTTCTCCTTTCATGTATTTAAGATATGCTGTTTTAAATTCATTTGTGGTGAAAATAAAAACACATTTCAGCGATGGTTAAAAGATGTTAGATATGTTAGAAAAGATATTCACATTTTTAGTTAGCTAATGTTAGCAGAACACTAGCTAATATACATCAATCATTAGCAAGCTAGTTAGCTATCATCTTTCTAACATATACAGTATGTTGCGTTAACAGAAAGGAGACAGTTGACCAAGGGACCAAGCTTGATCACCTGTTATTGGAGCACAGAGTAAAAAAGGGATTTAGGAAGGGTCAACTGGATAGACCAGTGAGAGCAAGGAAACATGTGACATAGGGTAGTTGGTAAATAAACTTACCAAATCCTGTTGGGCGTACAGCAAAACACATCTTTCTTATCAACAAAGGCTTTAAATGCAGTTGTTTGTTGTTCTTCTAGAGAAAATCAACCGTCCAGTATGTTTAATACTGACGGGACATCAGATCCAACAGAAATGGGTCTACATCGTGGTTCCCATCTTGGCTGGTTACGAAAATGCCTCAACTGCCAATAAGGTTCCACTCGTCTGTACAGGCATCATATCAAACCTGCTCAATATTAGATAAATGGCGGTGATTGGTCCATCGAGAACCAGGATGGGTGGAAGACTGTCTGAACTGTCTTAATATTAAAAAGACAGCATACAGTACTCGTCACCACCTAACTACCGATATGTCAGGGCTACTGAAATATGATTTTACGAAGCCGACTTAAACTGCTAACACAATCCTTACCACAAAACTATCAACTAATTAAAAAGTCATGGTTTGTTTTTCATCTGAAACGATGCCTTCAGGAGACACCACATTATTTTTTGTTTTATTTTTTCACAAGTTTACATTTGGGCCACCAGAAATGAACTTTAGCCACCAAATTTAGGTTATTGGTGGCCTGTGGGGCCATTTAAAAAAACATTATCGTCTATCTGTGCACGATCTTGCAAATTCATCTGGTGTAGTAGTTAGTAGAAAAGAGGTTTTCATGAGGATATTCAAGTCCTGCATGTTATTGAAAATGAACTCAACTTTTATGCATGATACATTTGTAAAGCTTTACCATATCAAGACACAAAGCTACAGAAAACATTCTTAATAATATTGTGAGTGATTCTAATCATTATCTCCCAGCTCTACTTCTGAGAGACGCAACATTTCAAAGCCATCAGTTTACATGCTGCACTGAGATCACTAGACAAAATATAACTGTGTTCCAGTCAACTCACATCCCATAATAGCTGCTGAACCTTACACACAGCAGTTTATAGTCATTGACAAAGCCTAGCATTCATTTTCATGTGACACGACAGCACTCACTACTTTGTCACTCCTGCCTGTTTTACATCCTCTCGCTTTGTGCATGTAAACACTTTCATACAGCCGGGGGGGTGGGGGGGTAATCAACTCAAGTGACGGACACACCGACTTGTGTTTCACTTCCTGGAAGCCCTCAGTTTGTCCAACACCTCTTTCACAATCACTCCCAGGGCCTACTTTGGTTACCTTTCACGTGCTCTGCCTAGTTTATCGTCACTTGCCGGCAAAAGAAAAACATATTAACTCCATGTGGTTTTTCACCTTTTTTGCCTCTTCTACAGCAGTTGCCCAAACCACCAATCTTCCAGCTGTTGCTAAGCAACTTTTGTATCTCTGTAGTATTCAGCAGTGAATTAAATGAAGAAAATACACACATTCAACTTTACAAATAGGGGACAAAAAGAGGCAGTATAAAGAAGAAAGAGAGTATATGCAATGACAACTTTCTATGAAAGTGTATCAAAGTATATGTCTTCAGAATTTAAATTATAGAACACCATACTCTGTACTGTCCATTATGATGACAGTGGACCTCAGAAGAAAAATTCTGCTTTTGGGGTTTAGGATTTAACGCCAAACTAACGCTGCCTTCAAATGTAACTCATGGTTACAACAAAGGAAGTCGTGTACACACCTCGTGACCTCTGAACTTTCAGAAATTTTCCATTTATAAAGTCATAAATGCCGCAAGACGGAGGTGTTCATACAGACTCTTCTCGAGAACACAGTTAACACAGCAGAAAACCCACTGAAAGTGAAAAAAAAAAAAAATTTGAATATCTTAACTCTGATAAACCACTGGTGAGGAAACAGTTCTAAACGGTGTCCGCATGTCTGAACATTAATAAATTGACATTGTGAGGACTCTCCTCCGTCTCGGGAAATAACTGGTCTGTACCAATGTTAACATTTGTGCAGTTCTGTTTTTGCTTAAAGTCCTGAAATGTGGAGTTGAGGGTTTGGCATGCAATGGTGGATAAAATTAGCATAAAAGTTAGTATAAACTTCCAGGGAATTAATGAGGATTAATGCAATGTGGATGTAATATGACTGTATTTACCAGAATGAGTTCAAACAAGGTGCCTTGGTCCACTTTGAGGAACTCCTGGTCCCATACAGGAATGTCGTCTGTCCTCTTCTCCTTGTTCTCATCGTCCTCAGGAGGAGGGGGGTCATCTTTGTGATGAGTGCACCACTGAATCACCTGTAGGATACGCACAAACACACAATTTTAACCATGGTAATGCATTACAGTGGTCATTACCAGGAGCACAAGGGCTTTAATGCCACACTAAAACTGCTGTTCTAGTACACCAATGCTGTGCCTTGTTTTGCTTCCTTATTTTGTACTTGCATTATAAGGAATGTGTTTCTGAAAAGTATTATTATTCCCCCTTTTTTTCCTGTTGTGTAAGGAAGAGGTTTTCTGGTCTCATGATTTTGTTTTAAAACTTACTGATCATCTCCCAGCATGTTAAAGCACATCCTACACATCTCTCAGGGAGAAAAAAAGTTATTGGAAAACTTCTAGGGTACCTATGAAAATGGATGAGGAGAAAGGAAGGGTTCTAAATGTTTATATTCTCTATGTAACTGGAAGTTTATTTCTCTGTAGCTGATTAAATACTCTCAACTATCCTTTAAATAAAGACAAGGGCAAAGAAGTATAATTAAGGCTGAATTTGAGTTCCCCAACTGAGTTTGTGTCAACGAATCTCAACAACAGCCCGTTTTAAATAACTGCAGCTCTGAAGCACAAGCATGAACATGTGGTAAAACAAAACACACCTTCACAGCCTTCTGTTCCCACAAATGTTATTAATTAGCTTACTGGGGAAAACAATTTAACGAGGAAACAGGGGAACAAACAGCTTGTGCTTCAATGGGCAAAATTTTGATTATCATCTTAACAAAATTTGAAGACAAACACCATCCACTCATTTGACAACTTTTAGGTCCATCTACCTGAAATAAATTGACTATAAGACAACATTCTATGTTTATTAAAAAAAGAGAGATGCCCACCCCATTATATAACCAAGGATAAACTTAGAAATATTACAAACACTGTTCAGTAAACACAGAACATTTCAACTGCACCAGAGACTACAGCTTCCTAAATGACATCAGTTCAATCAACCCCTTTTTAAGACGGTTTCAACAAAACCTGAATTTAGAAAAAGAAAAAAGAACAGTAACCTGGCAACTGAGTGAACAATACATGTCTACAAATTTCACTGAACGTTCCAAGTATATTTCTTAAAATGGCATCTCGGTGTAATGTAGAGCTGCAACGATTAGTTGATCAAAAGAAAATCAGTCGGCAACTATTCTGATAATCACATAATTTCAGTACTTTTTCAAGCTAGTATGGAAAACACTTGCTGGCTCTAACTTCTTAAATGTGAGGATCTGTTGCTTTTCTTTGTCATTTATGATAGTAAAAGAAGAGTCCTTGGGTTTTGGACTCTTGGTTGGACAACAGAAGCAATTTGAAGACATCAATTTGTTCTCTGGGAGATTGTGATGAGCATTTTTCACAATTTCATACATTTTATATATTAACTGTTAAAATAATCGACAGATTATTCAATATTTCATTATCCAGTCAACAGTTGCAGCAGTAATAATGTACAAATATATTGAAAACACCTACGCTAGTTTGCTGAAGCAGGAAAAAAAAAACATGTCACAACACATCAACAAAACCAGCCCCACTTTTTTTAAACAAACCTGCTGAACACTGAAAATTATAGGTAACTACATGTGGTATGTGTGGTATGATGTGTATGTGTGCGTGCGCGCGCTCTGTACCTTCTTGAGAATAGCAGCGTTCACATTAGGGAGGGGAACTGGGTCATCATCTCCTTCATCGTCCATTCCCAAGTCTGTCAAAAAAAACGATGAATGTCAAGACTCAGTAAATCTACCAACGTGTGCTTTACTTTGATTAAAATATAAGCCATTAATTGGTGCAAACTAAACTGTTTGTCTATGGGCTCGAATGTTTGTAATGATTTAAAAAGTTATACCTTCTAACATGGTCTTGATGGTGACAGACTGTTTGGCTATCTCAACATCCACCTCGAAGATTTCCCCATCTGAGCTCTGTAACTTTATTGTGGGCATTATCTGTTGAGTAAAAAAAGAGTAGAGCATTAAACACAAAGTACACTCACACAGGTAGCTGACACAAATTCTCCGTCTGGTCATTGATAACGCTACAGCTAACGTTAGCTAAGCTAATATAGACATGATTACTATTTTGTTAACAGCTTATCGGTTATTCCACTACATAATGCTGGCTACACTACACACCATTGTTAATTAACTACAGTAACGATACACCTGATATAAATGTAACACCCTTAATTCGTACCTACGTGGGCGTTGTTATTAGCAAAATCAAGCTAGTTCCAGGCTATCCGACGATACATCTGGCTAGCCACCTGTTAACACAAGCTAAACGAGGCTGTACATAGAAGGGAACCCCAGATCCATACCAGATCTCGCGAGAATGATCATTTTAACTCGAAACTATAATCTTCCACTACTCCTAGTCAAGTGATTTTGTCCTTAAACTTACCAATTTCTTTAACCACGGCGTTGTCGCATTAGAAAACACAATTACTTTGTAGATGGTGCACAACAAAGGAACAACGCTTACAAATCTCGCGAGATTTTCGAAAAATCTAGGGTTACCCTGGACACAACCATTAACGACGATAACGTTAACCAAACAGCTAGCTTGCTGTTTGGTTTCTTTGGTAACAAACTAAATGATGCTTGTTAGTGCACAAAACACCAAATTAATGTGGTCAAGACTAGATACAATGTCTGTCCTGTGTGTTTTTAAACAAAAATTAACGTTAAATGTTGGTAAAATAGTAAGCTAACCAGGCAGCTAGCATTACCATGCACAATGCTAGCATCTTAGCTTAACGTTAAGCTAGCGCCTTGCGATGTCAGTGAGGCCTCTTAGCCGAGGCTATTCAAACAATGATGTAAACAAAATGCAGAAAAACTCAGTTTTTAAACGTTAACGAAATATAGCGAACACATTCCGAACTGCGAAGCGACGTACCGTAAATGTTTAAACTCGGATCCAGAGGCGAAATTCCTCTGTAGTCAACAGCAGGGCCTGACAGACGCGGAGGCTCCGGTGAGCGGCTGGAAGTCTCTGGATCAAGCTGGTGGTGTTGAGCCTGCTGCCGCCCGGAGGCTGACGGTCGCTTTGTCAGATGCTGCTGGAGGACAGGGGGGGGGGCGCATGGGCTGCTTTTCCTGTTTATCTGAACCACTTTAATATTTTCATAACCACAACGTTCTGACACACGAATAACTCCGAAACGAGTGTAATCTTTTAGTAAACATGTTAGCTTGGACGCCATTTACATATATTTTTGGATGACGTTAGGGGTAACCTATTCAATAAAATGTTTATCACCACCAATGATTGCAGAAGTAATCAGATCTTTAGTGAATTAAGAGTAGTGATAGCACAGTGTAGAAACAAAAGTAAAAGTCTTGCATTCAAAATCTTTCATAAGTGAAAGTACACATGTTTTAGCATATTTGTTTCATAGTATTATGTAGAATTATCCATTTCAGAATTACATATTACTGGATTTTAATTAGTGATGCATTAATTAATTTTTTCCATTTTGCAGCCGTTAAAGGTGGAGCAAACATCATCTACTTTATATACTGCTGCTGGATAGACATATCTATGATAAGAGATCATGATTTATTAGTTGATTTATATTTTGCACTAATAATCCGAATCTGCAAAGGTACAAATAACTAAAGCTGTTGAATAAATGTAGTTGGGTTTTGGCCTCCAAAATATAGCAGAGGTAAAGTATTAAGTCGTATACAATGGTAATGCTCAAGTCAAGTACAAGTACCTCAAATTTGTATTTAAGTACAGTATTTGACTAAATGTACTGATCACTACATCTATTTATAAATGAGAATGAAGATGTCTTTTTAGCATATTCTGCTACAATGGTTTACTTTAATTGATTCTATCTCAGTGCATTATACAAAGTCTAGTAAATTTGCTTGTTATCTGTTACTGTTCTCTTTTGTTTCTTTTCTTTTTCTTTTTACTGTGAAACGTTTAGGTCTTAATCTGTTTTTATGTTACTGGGACTACGGATGGAAATTAGCATCATGCTACAATCTGGCATTTTTACATGATTTAACATGTTCATTAATATGCACTGTCCCATTCAAATAAACAAATAAATAAAATAAATAATAAATTTTAAAATCACAGATGTTTATGTTTTTGCCTATTATTAATTAATATTCTATTTCATTGTTTTTATTATTTTTTTATACCCTACTTTTTGATTTCTGGAAACTATGCATTAGGTCTGTGTGCATGGTGTGCCATTGTAATGTAGCTGAACTGTTAGTATTGTAGTTAAACAAAATAGATCTAGTGTTAAATTATTCCTAAAGTTACCATGGGGTGGCAGTTTCGAGCTGATTCTATGGTGCTTTCAAGTGCTCCTCCTCGAAAGCATTCATCCCCCCAGCCACTATTTCTAATTGTTGCATCACTATTCTTTTTTTTTTCACAAGTAATAATAATAAATCTGTTAATAGTTGGTTTTTGCTGTTGCTGTTATGTTGTTTTCAATGTCAAGCACAGCACTTAAGCTGCAGCGGGAAAATGAGAGACAACATGCTCATTTGGCCTGATTATATTTTATAAATGCGTGGGAATGACAACAAACATTAAACAATAGGAAAACACATGGAGTAATATTACCAGAGATTGAATAAAATAACAGTTATATCAGTTCTATCATGAGCTGACACAGTTTGTGCTCAGTAATCTTGAACTCCATGGAAATTCTGACTTTACTGTGTGTTATGATTTTTTGGATCTTTCACCAAGATGTTTCATTGTAATAGGAAACAAGATGTTTACATTGTCAAAGCAGGTGTAAAATAAAACAAAAGAAAATAAACATAAACCAAAGAAGTGTGTTTTTTCTAGCAACATATGGGCCTATATATACACATATATACAGATAAATAACTCTATAGAACTCTATAAACACTGCAACAGTTTTTTAAATGAATCTAAATGTTTGTGTGTGTAGGTCACTGTCCCTCAGGTTATAGCATACTGGTACATGGACAGCAAGATAATATCCTGTCTCCCTCTCCTTTTCCTACGAGTATTTTTGATTTGTATAGGTCATTTAGTTCCTGGATTAAGGAGTTGAACCTGTTGAAGTAAATATTTCTTACATTTCAGAAGGAGGTGGATCTCTGCCTCAGCCTCACCTGTTTAACAGTGACCACATGTTCTGTTTTCTTTTGGTTTTCTTTGGTTGCTTTTTGTGTCTTTTTTTTAGCATTTAAAAGCAACTGTACTGAGGTTAGAGATGACAGAATCTTATTAATATACCCACACGTACACACACCAAAAGAACAAGTGATTCACTTCAAAGCTTTATTCTCAAAAATTTACATAATTTGTAATTGTTTCCATTCTCAGACCCTTTACTTTTAGTAAATGCGTCTTTTCTAAAAAAAAATAAAAATAATAAGTAGACTAAAAAATAGACTACATCACTCATGGTTACCAAAAAAATAATAATAATGATTCATCGTCACAGAGCTGGAGAGATCACAGAGGTGTCGATGACTAAGTAGGCCACTACAATATTTCTGAGCGAGGACAAAAATTTAACTTTTTAAATAGTTTTATACACAGACTTTAGTATAAATTGTGATTTAGTTCATCTGGAAATGTCATTTTGACCACCTCAGAGCAGACAAAGCCTTGGGGACCCCCTGTGATTTTTGCTGCCCCCCTAAGTGGGGCCCGGACCCCTGATTGGGAACCAATAAAATAGGTGAGTTGTGTTCACCTCAGCAATCTTTCCTTACTGGCACGATGCATGAAGGTGGTAAATGAACCAGGCACTGGTGTGTGGGAGACAGAGCTGCAACGATTAATCAAGTTGTCAACTGTTGAATTAATCACCAGCTATTTTGGTAATTTATTAGTCAAAATTAGTCAAAAGTCAAAATTCTGATTCCAGTATCTTAAATGTGAGTATTTTTGCTTTCTGAGACAATGAACTGAATAAATTTGGGTTGTGGACAAAAAAAAAGACATTTGAGGACATCATCTGGGGATTTGGGAAACGGTGATCAACATTTTTCACCATTTTCTGACATGTTATAAACCAAACAAATGAGGAAAATAAGCAACGGAATCAACACTGAAAACAACAAAAAATAAATCTATCTATAGCTGCGAGAAGCTTTAGGTTCCGTGACTGTCCAAGAGGAAGGAGGTCATCAGTGTGCAAATGTTTCCAAAACACACACCCTCAACTAATTCCTCCATTGTGGAACTGCCAGCCAACCCATGGCCCAGATGGCTGACCTACTCACTGGCTGGGGAACAGAGCTGCCACGATTAGTCGATTAATCACTTAAAAGAAAAGTCTGCCAACTATTTTAATAATTGATTAATTATTTCAGTTATTTTAAAGTAAAAATGTCAAACATTTGCTGGTTCCTGCTTCCTAAATCAGGGTCATGGTGAACCTGGAAAAGTCATGGAATTTTAAAATCTTGTTTTCCAGGCCTGGAGAAGTCATGGAATTACTGAAAATCTTTCAAAGCTTTGGAAGAGTCATGGAATTTTGTTGTGTGTAATGAAATTAATTCACAGTAATCTTCAGTGGATAAGCTACACATTACATACCGTCAACTTTACTGATGATTGACTCACTAAAAACTGGGGGATGTAATTATACCAAAAAGTCTAAAAAAAACAAAGAAAGACGACTTGAAAAAATGTCCTTTATTAAATAACAAATCAGATGTGTATAGGATTCTTTGTTCAAATAAAATTAATTTTAACTCTTACTGTGCTTCTGCTTTCTTTCTTTAAAAAAAAAGAAAAAAAGAATGAAAGTAGTTCCATGACCTATGCATGTGCATATTAATTGTCTTTGGCGATGAATATTTGAATTATGTATGAACAACTGCAAAACAAAAACAGTGCAGCAGTCCTTTTATATAATATAGAAAAAACAATAAAATCATTCACCATGTAATATTACTGCAGATATTGTCACATTTGGTACAATATTGAGATGTTTTTCATTTAAGCTTTGGTTAGAATTTGAACAAGAGAACAACTAATGTATTGATAAAATTTATTTATTCATTAACTATGCACCCTTGAAAAGTTGTGGAAAATTATCACTGAAACCGTGTGTGTGGAAACCATGTTAAATATAAGCATTTGCTGCTTTACTTTGCCATTTATGTCAATAAATGACAAAAGGATTTCTTTGTGTTTTGGACTCTTGGTTGGACAAAAGAAGCAATTTAAAGTCATCACTTCAGTCTCTGGGAAATCATGATGAGCATTTTTCACAATTGTCTGACGTTTAATTCACAAAACTTTTTATCAATGAATAGTGAAAATAATCTACAGATTAATCAATAAGAAATATAACCGCTAGTTGGAGCCCTATTGGTGAACTTCAAGTTGGTGTTATTCAAATTTACTTACAGGTCAAAGGAACCTCGTAAACCAGACCATAACACCAGTTGTCAGCTCATTCAGGGTAAAGTTTTTCAGCATCATAAAATGAAAAAGAACACAGTCACATCAAGGAGCCACCTTCATCTTTATTATTCAAATGGTTTGGTTAATACAGACTCTGTAGTTCAGAAGGAGTCAGTGAGTTGATGTGGATGAACACTCCATCATCTTGTCTATCATATACACCAAGCTGGGTGACTGCATAAGAAGAGTTTTCCTTAAAAGTTTCACAGGACAAAGAAACTGTGTAAAACTTGCCTGATGGGGGCTTTATTTGAACTTTTTAAAAAAAATCAAAAAGAAAAAAAAAAACATCTGTAGTGTGAAATAATTTCCTTCTTTTGACATATGTTACATTTCTTTAGATTTACAAAAGTGCAAACAGATCATGTTCAGATCTCCTAAATAGAAGCCATGGCATGTGGGGTTCAAACAGCCGCATTCGAAGTAGCAAATTTTCTTGTCTTGGACCTTGGTGCCATCAGTCCAGCTGCACAGGTACAGGATGAGGAATTTAAACATCACCGTTGTTTTACGTAGTGGGGGAGATTTTCGGTACGCGTCCTCAGCAATGAATATTGTAATGATTATGGCACACACTTTTTGGTCCGTTCATAGACACACAGACATTGTTTTCGCTAAATGCTTAAATAGGTCTTTGTGTGGATATACAATGTGCACTGCTGTGTAGCCCCCCCACCCCCCCTCCCAGTCTCCCGCCCTCCCCGTCCTCATTCATGTTGTTATCGGTTGAAGGTCATACATCATGGCAATACTGGACCTGACTGTACAAGGGTCAAAGGTCAGAGTTTACAGGAAGTAATCTGGGGTGCGGCGAGTGACATGAGGCTCCCCTCTGCGAGGCGCCGGGTCAAACTGCAAGCTGGTTAGAAGAAGAAATTTAAAGGAGAAAAAAACATATTAGATTTGCTGACAGTCATTTTGAAATCGTACATATTGTCATTTGTATATTATTTTAGCATAATCTTCAGCATTACTTAGAATGACGCATACATGTCACTATTATAATTTTAGTTCTGCAAAGCCTGTGTATGGAAGCCTATTTTCTGCCAATATGATGGAACAAAAACAAGATTGTGTCAGTCGTCATGAGAAAATTTCTCAAAATAATTGCTTAGCATTAAGGATGCAACAATGTGCTAAATATCGCAACAACAAAAATGTCTGTATACTGCACTGGACAGTGACAGTATCTACTGTGATATTCATGGTTAATTTATTTTATTATTTTTTACTTTATTTTATAACAGGGCTGCTACTGACTGCTGCATTGCTTTTGTTTTGCAATTTTACAGACATAATTCAAGCATTCATTGCCAAAGAACATTTTCTTCTGCCAATTTCTTGCACAGGTTAAGATCGTAGATAACTGTTTATTTAATTTTATTAAAGAAGGAAAGTTAAAAGGAAAAACAACATGATTACAGACAAAACATTTATTGTTATTATTATAGACATTTATTCAAGTCTTCATTTTATTATTACTATTATTATTGTTGCAATAAATATAATAACATGTTTTTTTATTGTGGTATTAATGAACTTTTGAGTTTGGTATCATTACATCCCTACACAGTATCTCAAAATAACAAGAAACAAAGTAATGACCTAGTATCACAAAATAATGGAATACCAAGTCATTATTTTGAAATAATCATCATAATAAACTGGATCTTTTTTTTTTTCCATCACAGAAATGGGTTTCCATATCAGGTAACATTTGATATGAAAAATGATGCAGAGCTTAAGCTTTTAGCGATCCACAGAACTAAATTAAATGTTTTATCATACTTACAATGAGTATTTGAGGGTGTCGTCTAGTTCCATGATAGCTGCCTGGTTGCCACAGCGGTAGCAGTAGTTTGGAGCACTAAATATTGTCACCACGTTCCTCTCATGGCACCAGTTGTAACCCTGGGGGAAGCAGATGCATTATTCACCAGAGATGTATGATTCAGGAGAGAGTGCTGCTATAATGCAAATCTAAACTGTTTTTGAACTCTGAGTGAGAGTGCTAGCTGGTTATATCTGGCTGTTTGTTCTGTTGTTTTGTTTTCCGTAGCAGCAGTGGCTGGGGAAATTCTTTGTTAAAAGAAGTTTTTGTTACATATTTTAACACCACTGAAAGGAGGAATTTGGAGCTACTGTGACAGCCACACTCCTGAACGTACACGGTGATGACTATATCACACACAGCAGCAGATGCACAATAACTCTGCACACAAACTGTATCCAGACACCTACCTCCATAACCAGCTGGTGGGCACGCGACACCAGTGTGAGGCGGTTGGCGTGGTTGAAAGTCTCAGAGATGTCCTGGCCGAAGGTGTAGCCTGCTCCTCGAGGGGAGATGCCCCAGCCACCGCGGTCGTCAGGGTCTGACCACAGCAGGTCACACATGGGACCCTGTGGAGCACAGAGAGGAAGAAGAGGAGGAGCATGTTAGTTAAGAATCACTGACACAGTCCTGATACTGATTACATGAGCAGCCACTATCATGTTTAACTGCAAACGCATCGAATTATGGGGGAATAAAGACGTCATCACATTGTTTCCTTTCTGTTTCTTAGGTTCTGGTCTCAGTGAAGGTCCTTTTAGAGACAAACATTTATTGATGACAGTCATTTCTATTCAATTTATTGTTTTATTGCACTTAA
Organism: Lutjanus campechanus; assembly: GCA_027495735.1. Lineage (NCBI taxonomy): Eukaryota > Metazoa > Chordata > Actinopteri > Lutjaniformes > Lutjanidae > Lutjanus > Lutjanus campechanus. Next base: position 15,178 of record JAJHUR010093785.1, on the reverse strand, counting down.
TTTTGATGTTCCCGGGCATTAAGCAGCCTGTAACTGTGAAAATTATATCAGGCCCATCGCTTCAAAAACTCCTTGGCAAAGCATGTCGGACAAAACAGCTGGTGCGCCTGTGGAGGAGGGCTGCATACACAACAGGCCGGTTAAATATGATACATGGAAAAAAAAAAACTGGATTCAAGCAGACGTCGAGTTCTTTGCCTGCTATCACACCTACTGGCATCAAAACAGGAAGGAAGTGATATAATAGTAAAGCCCGCCTCTTGCTTAATTTCATTGGCCAAGTGTGATATCGACAAGTGCTACGACTCCACGTCTTGGGCTGAAAATCTGATAGTATTTTAACTTTTATGGAAGCCTGAAAAAAACACTAGAATTCTGGTATCATGACACCTCTAATACACACATTTAGGTAATATCTTTACCTCATGTGGCACTTCCTGTAAACGATCCAATGCTCTGATGTGATCCAAAGTATCTATGGAAGGTGACAGGCCTCCATGAAGGCAGAAAATCTGGAGAAGGATGAGAGGAGACTTTTGTATTAGCAGTTAATAGGAGAGTAATTTTTTCTGACCATCAGATTCTTTACTTGTCACTTCATCTAAACAAGATTTTCTTAACTAGCAGAGTTACAGGTTTCATTCTACAATGTAATATTAAACTCTGTCACAACATAAAAGTAAAGTTCATTTGTTTCTTAGTTCATATTTATCACATCTATGAAACCATCTGACACGTATTCTCACCTGAGAGTCTACCAAGGCAGTGAGGGGGAGATAATCGAACAGGTCTGTGAAGTACTTCCAAACGTTGGCGTTACCATATTTCCTTAGGCACTCGTCATAGAAGCCGTACACTTGTGTGATCTGTCTGCTCTCGTGGTTCCCTCTGAGGATTGTGATGCGCTCCCGGAAGCGTACCTGAAACAAGCAGAGAACAGAGCGTTTTTTGTTTTGTTTTGTTTTTTCTAAAAAGCCTTATTAAATTATTTCAGTTTTGAAACAAGTCAAATGTGTGAGGATGTTTTAAATTATTGCTTACCTTAAGTGCTACTAGTAAAGTGACGGTTTCTACAGAGTAGTAACCTCTGTCTACGTAGTCTCCCATGAACAAATAGTTTGTGTCTGGAGATTTCCCTCCGATCTTGAACAGCTCCATGAGGTCATGGAACTGGCCGTGCACATCGCCACACACTGTCACCGGACATCTCACCTCCTGGACGTTTGACTCCTTGGTCAGGATCTCCTTTGCCTGGAGGGAAAAAAAAATACATGTTTAACTGTGGTTCACAGAGTGGAAAATCAAATATAAAAGAAAAAGTGAAAAATACAAAAACTGCACAAGAGATTAAAACCCACACAGGCTTTAAGGGATAGTTCATATTATTTGAAGTGGGGTTGGATGAGGTACTTATCCACAGTCAGTGTATTACCTATTACCTATAGTAGGTGGAGGTCAGCACACCCCCAATTTGGAGAACCTGCAGGAGTACCTGTAAAGAAAGCTGAGCAATGTACTGCCGTGGACAGGGTCAGCAGCAAATTGTAATTTAGTCTATATCAGTTTAAGTGTACACTATATTGAGAATATTTTCACCACTTTACTTTGCTATCAAACAGCCCTTTCTGACAAGAAGCCACACTTATATAAGCTATATATCGCTCTCTCCAAACCAACCAAACCCCATAGGCAAAATCAGTCATTTTATCATGCAGAACACATGAGTTTCTGGTCTACCACTGTCTTGATCTTTTAGTTTGTCACACAATAATGTAGACAAACCAACAAACTAATGCACTGAGGCAGTGGTAGACCAGCTACTCCAATGTCCTGCAAGGTAAACTTACTGATTTTGGCTATGGAGTTTGGTTGGTTTGAAGAGAGCGTTATTTGGCTTATATAGCAGTGGTTTCCCGACAGAAAAGGTTTGTCTGACAGCAAAGTAAAGTGGTGAAAATATTCCAAATATGGTGTACACTTAAAACAATATTGATTTGTGGACCTTTTTTTAAGTGGCTAAAATACTTTTTGTTGCTGACCCCGTCCACAGCAGTTCATTTCTTAGCTTCCATGCTGGTTCTCCTGACTGGGGGCATGACGACCAACCTCTATTGTGGCTAATACACTGACTATCAATAAGTACCTCATACAGCCCCACATCAAATAATCCAAACTATCCATTTAAAACAAGCAGAAGTCAATTTTAAAGTCGGTTTTTATATTGTGTGCCACTTTGCAGCATTTTGCTCATTGAAATGCAGGAAAATCCAAGTGATTGTGCTCTGTAATCACATGCTCTATGCACTGTAATTTTCGGTTTCATTCTTTGTTCTCCATCTGTATTTCAGGAACGGACAATTTCCTGCCAACCTCTCTTCACAATTTCCACATCAGCCTCCAGCGGGGTCTACATTAAGATGCTACACAGTGATTACAACACAACCCCCAACATCACCACCGTAATCTCTCCAAGGAAATAAGCCCCTACCCTGAGTGTGTGTGTGTGTACATGTGGGTGTGTGCGTGCGTGTCTCTAGTTTCCTGTGGGCCTGCTTTGCAGTGCTTGGAAAGACAGCTCTGGTTGCTCTGCAACAATTAGTAAAATCAATTAGTGTAAATCTCCAAAAGCAAAGCACAGAATGGAAAACAGTCACTACTGTTTGTGGATGAAACACTTGGTTTTCTCAGATGATTGCCTTTAAGAGGACTCAGTTATAGCTCGGGGGGCAGTGGCAACACAGCAGTCAGCCAATGCATCTAAAACTGGAACTGTCAAAAATGTATTTCTTGGACATGGTTCTTTCAGCCCAGACTTAATCATGGCATAGTCTAAAACTTGCTGCAGCAGCGTATGACTCAGTACATTGCCTTCAGCAAGTGTTTTTAGAGGGAACACTTGGTTACTGTTGTCTGCTGATTCAGTGATAACAATAGATAGACACAAAGAATATTCAGAAGATTCTCCGGATTTTCTTTTGCAAGTCAGCTAATGCAAGAAAAAAAAAAGTTAATTTGGTCATTATAAAATCTGTGTGCCTAGTGACAGATTTTATTATTTCATATAATGAGTTGTATAATAAGCTTATAGGAGCATTCCAGTAATTATTCACTATCCAGCACTTTCCCCATTAAAACAAAACTAAAAATAGTGTGAAAGCTTTAAACAGCACCCATACTAAATCTGGAGACCCACAACAAGGCCTATTCCTGGAGTCAGTCTAGCTTAGCAGGTCTGACTCAGGGGTCAGTCAGCTGGATGAGCTCTTTTAAGGAGCTTTGAGGCAAATAAATCCTAGGGCTCAGAGAGAAATGACCACCAGACATGTCTGATGCGCTGAGCCGCATGGGAGATATGAATCAAGAACAGAGAGGGAGACAGAGATCTACCAAATCAAAGAAAGATGGACAATGGAAACAGAAAACTATTTTCAAATGGTTACTAGAGATGTGATTCTAGAGAAAAGGTAACTGCATCCGCAATGGGCTTGAGAGCTGGGGTGTTGTGTCCTGTGTGTTTCAGAAGATTGTTATCACATGATAGGCTCTTTGAAAGCTACTTCCAAATTGGTTTGGACAATCACCTGATTCCTTATCACAAAATGCCTCATGTTGTGTCCGTGGTACATTTTTAGCAGCACCAATCTTTTTATACTGTTCCATTAAACTACAAATGTGCACAGAGTGAGATAAAGAGAGAAATGACATTGACAGAGTGCTGAAGCTGGTCTGTCCACCCAGCAGATGGGACAGAGAGAGACAGACCGAGAGTGACCAGGACGGGACTGCAGCGCTCCACAATGCTGACCTATATTACACACACGTACACACCCTCCACGTGCCTGTACTACCATGTGGCAGGAGGCCTTTCAGTGACCGTGCTATGGATGACAGATTGACCAGGGCTTCAGAATCTAAAGCAACTGAGCTGCTAAACCAGAGAGGGTATGCTACAGGCCTGTATTAAAGTGGAACAGCAATATATTTTTATCCTCCACTCCTCCTAATTACTTTGAGTGAGATAAGGGGAGAATAAACAAACATGCATTTATAGTGGGCCAGGTCAGTCTGTCTGTGATCCTATTTACTACTCACTGCTCTAACCTTCAGTTTCTACATCAAGTTAATACACTCTATAATTTGAGCAGAACTGAAATTATTTTTACCTGGCAACTATATTTGGCAAATATAATAAAGTTTTTTTTTAAAAAACAGGCAGGTTTGGACAGGATATCCTGGCATTTTTCATTATGGTCTGATGATTTTTGCACTATATAGTAAACTAGACATCAAGGTAAGACACTGTATAGACTTTGCTCACAGCAGCCATACTGATACGGAAATGTGGGGTAAACACAGGTGTTACCAATGATACTAATTAGTGTAGCGAAGCCTTTCCAATGAGCCAGCATGCACCATCACGCCCTGACTCTACGTGACCTAAATGGAACTCACCCTTAATTAGTATAATTGGTCACACCTGTGTTTACCATTCTATTGCATGCCAAAATGACTGCTGTAAAAAAGGTCTACTGAACTACAAGAGTAGCCTCTGAAGAAAAAAAGAAAAGCAAACAAGTCCCTATCTTTTTTTTGCTGGAAATATAAAGAATCTTCTAATGTAACTTTATTTTGCATTCACATTTAGATCAAAGGACTCCTCTCTACAAAAAAAAATCATTTAAATTCTAGTATTGTAACAACCCCAAGCTGTTAGGCTGCATTTAACTATTATCTCCATTAACAATTAATCTGACTCATGATTGTTTAATCTATAAAATGGCCATATAACTGTTAAAAATACTCATCACAATTTCCAAGAGCCCAAAGTGACATCTTCAAATCGTTTTTAGTTCAAAACTCAAAAGACTCTTCATTTAATACCATAAATGACAAAGAAAAAGCAGCAAATGTTTGACATAAGACTGAAATAATGAATGGATTATCAAAACAGTTACAACTAATATTCTTTCAATCAACTAATTGATTAATCCACTAATTGTTGCCGCTCTAGTATGCTGTATAGATTGTAAAGCCCCCTGAGACAAATTGCATGTGACTGGGCTGTATAAATAAAATTACTTGAGATGAAGCACTATTCCTTCTACCCATAATTCATTAGGACACTCCTTACACGTTGCCTTGCCAGTGCATGATACTGTACAGCTCTGTAACCTTACACTGAACCGTATGAGTAATATGTTCAATGACGCATCAGGTATCACCTCTGTGTCCTAAATTGGCTCAACTGATTATAACTTGGTTAATGTGCACTTCGTGTGAGGCCAGTGCACCAACTTCTGACAAAAGTTTTTTTTTTTACTGTTGTACTGTACTGTATTGATTTTGTTTGTCCTTTGTATCGTAACCTTTATTAAAACCCCGAAAGTTGTACATAACCTCTAGTAGTTCCAGTTACCATGGATGCCAGGCCAGCAGTGAATGAAAGGGATGACGGCAGAGCTTACGTAAGCTCCTCGCCCAAAGTACAGACCACACCTGTAGCAGAAATGCCACGGAGAGGCTGCAGGGAGGGAACCTCGGCCCAGATTACACAGCTATGCCCAAGACGTCAGCTGCCTCACTGTCAACAAACTGCTTAGCCGAGTGCTGAGAAGTGAAGTCAGCATTTTCCCGGCTGCCGCAATATAATCCCATTAAAGTGAGTTAAACACGGCCAAAGGTTCTCCTGCAGACAACTTGGAGGGAATTAAGCTTGGCGACGAGGCAAAACTACAACCACAAACAATGACCTCACTTGAGATGATTATGGTGGTTAAAAGTTAAGCATCTTCCTGACAACAGCACTATCATCCATGTGGAAATCAACACCGGCAGCAGCCAAATGATAGCAGATTGTGTCTGCGTTTGTCAGCTTTTCTACAATGACAGTTTGTGAATTTTGTTGAGGTGCATTTAAGCTTTTGACGTCAGTCATTTTGAATATAGTGTGCTCACAGATATCACTATTGTTGCAAACCTTTTCTGTGTTTTTGCTATCAATTTGTACTGTTTTTGTTTTTTTGTGTGTGTGTTTTTTTGTGATGTGCACTGGATCAGCTCATGTCTATGCAGAGGAGCAAGGAGAAATATGTTTTTAAAAGTGCCTGTGTGGTCATATCTCTGTACTTCTGTAGCTTCTAACTGAATCTTTGTGGTTTGAAGTTTAGTCTCTCTCCTGCGTCGCTGTTCGTAATTTAGGGTATCTGCTTTATTTTATTGCTTCACATTCACTTTCAGCTGAACAGGAGTAAAACTAAATAAATGGTTATTTTGAAGCATTTAGATGAAATAACAGTTATCCACCGTTCAGACGTTTGACTCACGATAAGCGCTTCCTCTGTAAATATACGCCTTAGCAGGTGCAAACTACACTGTGCTGGGCGGGGACACAGAGTCAAACCAAGGAGAGCATCTGTATGAATAAGGAGCAAAAGAATGGCAGAATATAACAAGGGAGGCTTTCATTGCCTCCACTAAAAAGGGGTGAAAATGAGTGTCCATCAGGGTGTCGTGTTTCTATCACTGCCAATCGGAACTGAATCCGATAAATAACCGTGACTACTGCAGAGTCATTTGTCCTGGGAGTAAATGCTGACTGAACCCTTTCCCCTCGAAGACTAAAGCCAGATGTTAGTTGTTTTTTTGTTTTTTGGGGTTTTTTTTTTTTACCATTGTGTAAGGGGCTTTACATAACCTTAGCGTAATTATGTTATTTTCTGCTCTGCTGAATGAATAAGCATTTCAAATTTAGCTCACTAGATTAGACCTTATTGTAGGAACAAAAATCATCCTAAGAGTCCTTCTAACTGACTCATTTCACTGAGTAAATCTGTGATCTCAGCTGGAAAACAAAGCTTCTTTTGCTGCCCTGACTAGATGCATCAAACTGGTTTCAACATGGACAGAGGTCATACAGGGGCCCACAGCTCCAGGAGGTAGGGCAACATATCACCAAATTACCAAATCATTACATCATTCTGACACACTTTCACTGATGTCATAAGACATTAATATCTGATGAGAATCCACATGACTGGAAATGTAAAAATAAACATATTCATCAAATAAAGTAAAAACAAAATCACCCCGAGGAGAAAATCTTATTGTAGCTCACATTTAGAAGAAATAAACTGGGGAAAAGACATGGCTTTAATATAATAAGTTCTGTATTTCTAACAAAGCCAAGGAAGTTCATACCACCTTTCCCTCTTTTATGAAAGCAATGTTTAATATTACAAAAACTTATCTGATAAAACCCCCTGAAGTCAAAGTAATTGTTCTTTTCTAATGTCTGCAATTATTTATTGTTTGTTTAAAGATTTCTATTTTGTTTTGTATCATTTGCTTTTTTGTGGTTGTTAATGTTATGAGCTCTCTGTATTGTGTTCTGTACTATGTTCTGTGTCTTTTTGTTGTTTTAAAACCCTAAAAACTATACTGTTGTTGTGTTCTGCACCCTTCCCTGTCTTTTTTAAACCCCTCATGTGCAAAACAGTTTGTAGATGATTTACTTTGGCTAATTCAAGACTAAAGAGCTGGATCTAACATAAATGGTTAGCAAACGGTGCCTCATAAGGAAATAAAATGAGTAAAGATATAAAAAAACAACAACAGAGGGCTTGATACTTAAAGACAAAAATGGCTGGTTATGTAACTCAAATGGTTTATTCTTGAACAGAGGGGAAAAAACAAAGGTCATGAAAAGGATACGCCTCTATCTGATGCACGTGTTACGCATTTAATTAAATTTACTCTGTGCAACTGACAGGAACATAAAATCAATTTCCAGCGAACAGAGCATTGTCTGCAGTCACTTAATTTAAAGATGGAAACTAGATTTAAACACTATTAAAAGATCAAACACGACAAACAAACAACACTTGCAAAACACACCTAGAGGCTTGAGAGGGGGGAGATACTGCAATACTGAAAAACTAACATATTTGCATTGATTAGATGAGAATGATAAAGCTAATAAGTATTCATTCGTCGGTGCACACCAGACAGAAACTCTGCGCTATGTTGAGCCTGTCAGATAGCTGGAAAGCAGAAATGAAAAGACTAAGAGAGAGATTACACAGCACATCTCATTCCTTCACACCCCCATACATCCCAAAACAGAGACAGCCGCTCTCTGAGTCACAATGAACAGTGTAATCCTGAGTCACACACTCTGATCCCCCCTGCAACAATGGCTTTGGTTGTGTTAGTGATGCAACTCAAAATCAATCATATCCTCTGGTATTTTTAAATGAAGGGGGATGTTGTGTAGGTGCACTCTGCTGAATTTATTAACAAGTCACAGAGGGGATGGAGGGATATGGATAAATGCAGGAAGACAGCAGTTTGGAGCAGTTATAAGCTTGCATGAGCTGTGACAGTGTTACAGCCTCAGGATGAGGAAAGTGCGCAGCTTTCCTTTTTCCTCTCAGCTAGTTTTATGGCATCTTTGCTGCGTTCAGGAAGAAAAAGTGTAGAGCAACAGGACAGAAAAACAATGTTTTGGTGCAGTTAGTTAGTTTTTCTGTTAGTTCACATAAGCTACAAATCAATCAAATTGTCCAACTTTGCAGACAGACAAATGCAGCGATGTGTCAAAGCATATCAGCTGAAAAGTCAGAATAAAAACTGACATTTTCCTCCACAAGGATGCCATCTTCATATCATCCAAAGCTCCCTAGGTTAGCTATGACACAAATTTATAAATCTGGAAACTAACATGCCTAAAGAGTCCATTTGGGGATACCAACCCACACAGTATGAACCTGGATTGAATAATGCATTTTAAACTACTGGAACTGACCATATCAGAGATGAGGGGGAAAAAAAGTAAGAATCACTTCAAAATAGCATGCCATTAACCTTCAGCACACAGCACTCCAAACATGGTAGTGCCTGGGCCTAGTTGTTCAGTCCCTTTATGAGCTGAGAGGGATAGAGCTGCAGTAAAAGAATGAAAAACGGATTTTGCAAATGGCAAATGAAAAAAAAAGCATTTGTCCAAATTTAGCCTTGTTTATCTGGGTACAGTTTTACAGCAAATCTGAAACTGAAAGAAAACAAGGATACCAGAAACATTTCCAGTGAACTTAACAGCAAAAACTGGTGCCAGTTTTTGCTGTCAGTAAGGATTCTCACCACTGACACCCAATAATCATAGATAATCAGTTTCTCCAGCAATGGGCACCTAAATAAAGCATGACATAAGGCAGAAACAATATATTGCACTTTGGAAAAGGGGTGTAAGTCTCAACACATGTTAAGTTAAGGCAGAGCATCAACAATTTGGTGTTACTACATTACTGGAAAACAGCTAATTTTGACAATAAAAACTATGTTTAAGAGTCCTAAGAGAGAAATTTGTCTCTCTGGGCCAAACATCTAGAGCTGGAAATCAGCAGACGGTCTAAGCAGAAAGGACGTTGAGGAGAGATTGGGGTTAAGCTCCAGCTCAGACCAGAGAAGTCTGCAGAATCAGCTTTCCAGTCATCAGCCGAAGCAGGAGCAGAGCGAAAACATGCCTGGTTACTGAAAATATTGGACACGTCATGTACTGTTCATGTGTCAGTTAAATAAGTTCCTGGCTCAGCAACAAGCAACAACCAGTTAAGTGGCCAAAAGGTCAAAGCCACACTGAGCTGACAACACATCTGTGACCACAAAAATGACAGTGTCAGGGGAAAAGTCTAGCCATCAAATGAGAGGCATTAGGAGCAGCCTCAACATAATTTGCTTGCAAATTGCTTGTCTCCCTCTATAAACTGTAAGAGTAAATATAGCAGAAAAATATAAAGCTAAAGAACTAGTACAACAACAAAATAGAAAATTGATCAAAAAATATTGTTTTAAAAATGTGTATATGCAATTTTGTGCAGTGATGTGCCGACTATTATCAAGGGAATGTGTAAAACAAGTTCACAATATACAGTATAAGGACTTTTTACAAGTGCAAGATAGTAATCTGAAAGAGATGTAGCCCAAAAATAATGTATGTTCATGTAACAATGTCCTAAAACATGGATGAGGGGCAGAGGGTTAATAAGTTTAAAGAGTTAATGGTTACCACTGCCATGATGTATCTTTGACCAATAATGTCATGTAGTGTCATGTTTACAGTTGAAAACTGATTGCTTTAGCGCCTATTAAACAAGTCATTTTCACTACTTATTGACTACAGACGTAAATAAGAAGCTAGGTGAAGGACAAAGTCAGAGGTTTATTGCAATTTTCTTGACGACCTGTGAAAAAATGCAGAGTAATTATGTAGGACACGTGCATGGAGGATAATAAACCCACGTTATCTCTGATCACCCACATTTTGAACTGCACAGTGAGCTTTTATCAGCCTTTTCAGGGCTTTAAGTTACTGCACATTACATTAAGATATCGTTTTCAGGATATAAAAGCTTAAAGGAGCAGTTCACCCCATGTCAAAAACAGATTTTCCCTCTTACCTGCAGCGCTATTTATCCGTCTAGATAGTTTTGGTGTGAGTTGTTGAGCTTAGGAGATATAAGCTGTAGAGATGATTCTCAAAGCTTTCTTTCAAATATAACAGAACTAAATGGTGCTCAGCTTGTGGCGCAAAGTGCCAAAAAAAACACAACAACAGCAATGTGCCTTTCCAGAAATGACCCAGTTACCCAAGATAAATTCACAGACCCTGTTGTGAGCAGTTTCATGCAGGAATTATTTTTCCTGTACCAGACTATACCTGCCAACCATGTCACCACACAGAAGGGAGCGTGCATCTACTCATGGATGAAAGGCTGATGCTTGTGGCAGCACAAGATGTAAACATTAATGACACCGTCCTCGGCTGTAACCTCTGGTCCATGAGTAGATGATGACGATGATGAGGTTCCTACATGAAACTGCTACAAGATTGTCTATGGATTATCGTGAGTAATCGGGTCAAGATATTTGGAAAGAGACACTGTTGTTGAGTTTCAAATAGTTTCTCTCCATTATAGCCTACTCAAGAAAAAGCAGACATCTCTGGTGCCGGTACCTCAAAACTCAGCAACATACACAGGAATTTTACCTGGTGATATATCACAGTGAAAGAGGAATAGTTAAATAAACGAAATATGTACAAATTAAGATACAGAATAAGAATAATATAGTAAGTATAATAAAATAAAGTACAATTAGGGAATATAGAGAAGAGTATGTAGCATTACCAGGGTTCAATGTTAATGTTTTTCTTCACCTGCCCTGTTTGGAAAATGGGTAAGAAGTCTACTTGCCCAAAGTAAGTTTCTAAGTTCCCTTGAACAAATTGTTTTATTAGCCATCATTTAATAACAAAGACTGAAGATAACTGTCATCATGTTTAATCTAGAATTCCAGTGTCTATACAATGTCAGAAAGTAGCAAAAAAAACAAAAAAGTCCATTCCAGTTTTCAAAGTCCAAAGTCATGTCTTTATAAATGTCTCATTTTGTCAGCATAAAACCCAAAGATATTCAGTTTAATATGATTACAGATGAGGAAAAGCAGGAAATCTTCATATATGAGAGGCTGAAAACAGACTTATTTATTTATTTTCACACTGAGACACATAAGAAATGATAATAAACATACTGCACTATGCCAAACCTCTCTTTCAACAATCTAGGCGAATAAACAATACAGGTTAGTGGAAACGTATATTTGATTTGTGGGTGAACTGCGCCTTTACAACATTAGTTTTTGATTTTTTATTTTATTATTTTTTTTACATGCGAGTGCTTGATTGATACCAACATTCACCTACCTTTTCCTTTTCTCCAACCCTACCTGCTTATATACAGACAACATGAGACGTTATGTACAGTAATAAAGCAGTCAGCCACACTGCAGCTAAAACTTGTGTGCACTTTTACTGCCTCAGCTCAGCTCAGCTAGCTAAAAGAGATGCTACAGGTCACAGTGACAGTCTGAATGAGGGGGGCTGTAAATGTGGTATGTGACTTGAATTCACAGTATGGCTGACCCTAAATGGCAGCTAAACCCGCAGTAACCGACGACATGCGCTTGTAATTCATTATTTCCAGACATTTCTAACAGGCAACGATTCAAGTGCTCCAATAATGAGAGGACTAAGCCCTCATAATGATTGTCAAATACACGCACAGCGCAGTGAAATGTACACTATAGACGCCATTTTAAGAATGTCTGGAAGGCGGCGGTGAGGAGAGAGAAGACGTTGACAGTTAAGTGGGGGTTAGAAAAAAAAAAGGAGGATAAATAGCTCACCTTTTCACATAGTGTTTTCACTTGTCCCTCTGATAGCTGCTTGCATTCGTTGAGCTGCTCGATCCACTGATCAATTTCTTTCGTGAACGCCTTTTCGTCCATTTCTGTGTGTTTTTGGGCTCGCAGCAGTTGGTTTGCCGACACGTTAGATGATTTCGGTCAGGACGACTCCCCCCCCCTAGATGTTCTCGTCTTTTCCAGAGCTCACAAAGCCGACACAGAAGGCGCTAATTGCTGTCTTACTAAAAGACGCATGTAACTACTTCTGGCTGCCAGGTCGCTATGATTTGACTGAATTGAAACTGAAGGGAGGAGGGAGAGACGTCAGTTGGTGATCCACCCTGGAAGTTTGTTTGCGTCGAGCTGCCCGCCATGAAACACCGCAGTTCCGATTATGGTCTTCAAAATAAAAGCATCGCTGCTGACTTATTCGTATGACTGATGCAAAGTGGCAAAACTGCGAAAGTTTATTATTTTGTGAGACTAAGACAATATACTAACTCACAGTTTTGAAATGCTATCTCATTATTCGCTGATACTAAGTCGTTCGAGAAAAGAAAAAAAGTTGCAGTCTTTTTTTCATCATATTGGCTGGAAACAGGTTTCAATACAAAACAAATGCTAACCTGACAAATTGATGTGCAAAGCGGGTGAAATACATTTATGCAAATATTTGGACATTTTAATGTTATTTACCTATCTGTTTTTGCCTGCCACGTCTTTCCCGACTCAGTTTGTTTCCTTCTGAAAACTCTTTTCAGTTGCTTTGCTCCAGGTTTCAACAAGTGCAAGAAGTCAGACTCAGTATATCTAAGTAAACTACTAAATTTTTTGGGAGGTGAAATGTTTTTACACTTAAAAGTAAACTGCGTTTAAATGTTGTGAAGTAATTTAAATGTATGTTATGAATTGAGGAAATGTAATCAAAAAATGTAAGTAGATCTGAGTTACTATAACATATAAAATAGAGAAGTTACGGTCAAAATCAATGACAAGTCGATGCAACAGTAAATAATAGTAAGTAATATTACTGTAAGTCAAAACCACTAAAAAAAAGAGTAAATATGATTGAAATATCAGGGAGATGTAACTGAAAACAAGACTATTATTTAACAAAACAAATATACATTTACTAATGTTTTTTTTTTTTTACTTTAATTTATGCTGGAACTATCAAAAATAAATTTATTACATTTACTTATTTTTTAACTGTTATAAGTATATCAAAACGGGCCAAATGTTCTTTTACATTTACCTATAAAATCTTGGAGAAATTTGCGTTTTTTTGAATGCTGATGGACTTTAGACTATAACATTTTTTGAAAAATCTTGGTAGATGGTAAAGTAGGCCTACCTGATGGCAAGACAACCTTGGATCTTGTAGATCTTTAAAACCTTTGTAAAATACAATTCTTGATGTAACTATGATAAACAAACAAACTTCATAAAATTGGAAGCATACCGGCCTATTTGTAGTGTTGATATTACCTCAGAATTGAATAAATAAATAAACCCGTTATTCTTCTCTTCGAGAAGACATTCAAAGCAGCCAAACTAGGATAAGGTTTTTTTGTAGTTGAAGTTTCCCTCCTTTTCTGTGACTCAACTTCCGGTCTCCCGCTAGTTAATTGTGTCGAACTTGACGCAGCAGCAGCGCGCCGCCGACACAAATAGCAACCAGAGAGCGATGACGGCAACTGTGCCATTGGTTCAATGCGCTGCTTCCTCTGCAGTTTTATTGGCTCTGCGTTTAATACAGAAGTTGCCAACACACCCCAGAGAGAGGGAGAGAGGGAGAGAGAGAGAGAGAGAGAGAGAGTACATCATCGCTTGCTGAGAGCATGTTGTGAATTTTATGGTGTGGCAATGATGATGTCAGTGTTTCACATGCAGCCAAAATGAAGTAAACAAAGTCAAAGACAACAACAAGGTCTAATCCCTCAATCTGACACATTTGTTCCCATGAGGTTACATTTATAAGCCATTTAATAACTACTCAACATGATTTACCTTTTCTTATATGATATACAGTATTTGATGTGTGCAGTATAACCAAAATTAGTCCAATTAGTCCAATTCAGTCTGTAGTATAAAGCCTGTTGTGATAGGCTGAGGAATAAAAGCCTGAAATTTAATCAATAAAAGTCAGGATTAAAAATAGGTAAGTAGGCCAAAATTGATCCTCCAACAGTCAAAGTTATCAAAGCCTGATATAGTTAATTCCTCTATGCCAGGGGTCAGCAACCTGCAGCTCTGGAGCCAGATACAGCTCCTTTGCCCCTTTTCAGTGGCTCCATGTGGCTTTGACAAAAAATTATATGGAAATTAATGGTAATTTTTAAGTATTTAAATTTTTGTTGTTGGCCTAAAGTGATTCTAAATTTTGCCCATCACTACTCTCGAGTCTCCTCAGGCTAGCTATGGCTGCCAAATCCAAAATAGACAGTCTGTTTTTTGTTTTTGTTTTTTGTCCAAAAGTGGCTCTTTTGATAATAAAGGTTACAGACCCTGCTCTATGTCATAGACTCAACTGTTGTTCAAAAAACAAGTAAAAACACATTGTGCCACCTTGTTACACTGGGTGTCATGTCTCTTCATTGCAATGAACACTGTAGTCTATTTCAAGTCAATCCCACACAAACTTAGCCTGACAAATCTGCCGAGTTCATGTTTTCATTTGCTCTTGTAGATATAAATATTACATTTCAAAAATATTATATAAGTGTTCGAAAGGTAACCTATTTTGTGCCTTGCTTGGAATTGAACCAAGCACCGGTATGTCACATGTTTCATTGTTCTGATTGGTTGTAGGTCACGTTTTGTTGCTCTGATTGGTTGTAGGTCTATCCAATAGGCCAGTCCTGCCCTTTTTTGCTCTGTGCTCCAATGACAATAGAGCGAGCTCGGTAACTGGTCGAACCTCAGTCAACTTTCATCT
>JAJHUR010093784.1:2368-19260 GCA_027495735.1 Lutjanus campechanus | reverse complement strand
AGGGGTGTCAAGTTTCTATAAATCCACAATTCCACTTGACTTTAAATTTTAGGTCACGATTTGATTCAATTTTCAAATACTGTTTTTAGCACTGCTGGCTATGCTCTTGTTAAACAGCTATTATTGAAATTGAAGTTTATTCCCATCAAATTTTTTGATGTAATATTGAAATTATGACACCCCCACTTCTAGTGGACGAGAGGGTTTTCCACTTGGTCAATGTAAAAGCTGTAATGAACTGAATATACTGTATGTTCAATCACTTTTGTGCATTGGTGGTCTCAGAGGCTGCCCCTGTGAAGAAAAAAAAAAAAACGCTGCAAAAGTGCACTGTAGGGTGCCATTTCCATTGGATAAAATATGAAAAAGTGCCTGCTAGGGTTCCCTTGTAGTGGACAAACATGCTAAAGGCCCTCTAGGGTGGCCTCGCGAAGGACAAAATGTGAAAAAGTGCCCTGTAGGGTGCCCTTCCAGTGGGAACCACTTAATAAAACAATTTTAATTAAACCATGGGTTGGAACTGTTCACCATAAATGCATCACGGCTTTTGGTGCACCGGTGCCCCCGCTGCTCGTGTGTCTTATAAATCTAAGGCATTGGTTTCTATGATCAGAGATAATAATTCTATGAATGAGGTACAGTAAGCTGAGTAATCGCTCTGTCTAGAGAAAGCTGGTCTCCCTAGTGCATCGAATCCCTTCTAATAATCTAGTAAACATGTGAGCTGGATCCAGCTTACCGACGTCAGATTCCATGATTTCTGACGTTCACATTTTCAAACATTTTCCACTCACTGATGCCAGACTTTTAAAATGTGTTTTTTAAGTATAGCAGTTCATGGTTTATTAATTAAACTACAAGAGGAGGCAATATTGCTAATTTGAGCACTACACAACCCACATCACACACACCCAGCCTCCCCTCTATCTGTCTCTGCCTCTCACTATCAGAAGAAACAGAACACACTTCTGTGTTTTAGCTCCTGTTTTTTTTTGTGCGTAGCCATTCAGGGCTCCTCTTCCTCTAAAATATTCCCTCTGAAGCACTTAGCCTAATTAGAGATCATTTATTCCCAGAACTAATCAGTGCAAGTGTTTTTGTGTCTTCTAAAATAATAACATGAGAGAAGGCTGTTGCGCTAAGTGAGGGTTCAACAGCCCACGCTGCTTACTAAATTTGACTCGCGTGTTGCGTTTGGCGTGCGTGTGCGTGTTTGTGGGGTTGCTGTATGCAAACCGTAGCCTAATTTGATTAGTGGCTCGAATATAATTACTTAGCAAAAGAGGGCACATCGTAGGATTCCTCTGATGATCTATCTTCATGAATGTTATCTCGTGTAAAAAGACACGGGTTGTTTAGGTTGCGTGGTGCTTCTGCCCCAATCTGGGAGCAAGATACAACTTAATATAGTTACATTCTGCACAGTCTAGATTGGATACACACAGGAGTTGGAGGCGCAAACTGATTTGAGAATTTAGGGTTTTAATTTGTGTTAACTAATCAATCTGAACTGCCTCCTCGTGTTGCGAGTGGGGTGTTACACAATGCTGCTATCTCTGTCTGTTTATGTCATGGGCCTTTAGCGAAAATTGTCTAGATTTCTTAATTTTCTGTGTTAAATTGTTTTCTTCTGCCATTTATACTCTTCACATCTACATCTACATCTAGCTGTTTGCTAAATACAGGGTTTTAACCCTAAAAGTAAAACTAAAAGTCTAAATAAAAGCTGTTTAACTTAATTAGCTTAGTTAATAGTGCCAGAGGAAGTCAGAATTGCATTGGGCCATATTGCATTATTTCTTTTAATTAGATTAGACTTAAGTTCAGTATTTGAGTAAATGTACTTAGTTACATTCCATGATGATGATCAGTGGCCTCCTTGGGTGCAGATCCAATGTGTGGACAGAGGGGACGTGTCCATCCCAACTTCTAAAAAATAGTGTAAAGTAAGATACGAGGTGGAGCTAAAACTGACCCGTTTTCTACTTCTCTTTGTTCGGAGGAAAAGTTCACTTATTAAGCATAAACCGCAATCAAAATAGAGACACTGGCTCCACCATCTCACCTGTAAACACTGAGATCCACATCACTTTGTATGGACCAATGTGGGAGTGCCAATAAAGACTTCATGGTGTATTCAAGGCAATATGTAAACTCAGAAATCTATACTTGAAGGGCCAGGAAGGTTGTTCAAAATGCTACTTAAAACAGGAAGGTTTTTTAAAATTGTTTATCCTCTGTTGAAATACATGGATATTACTTTCTTGTTCTTTCACTACGGTATTTTTTAATAATTATGCTAAATGCTAAAACCATTACAATATTCCATTAATTTCTGCATAAGCAGATTTTAAAAATTCTATTAAAAAGTCTGTTATGAAAGATGCTTAAGAATAGTGAAACAAACAAATAAACAGAAGGCTTCAGAAGGATGTGATCAGCCAAAAGCGAATGGTGATTGGCCCCAAAAAGGTGATGAATATAAAGTTGGTCTGAAGCGTTTATGATAAATTAAAACAAGAAAAAAAGAAAGAAAGTTATTGCCAAAAAAATGCCAAACTTCTGTGACAGGGACTTCAGACTCACAGATCATGCTGACATGCTGCCTGGCTGCCACGTGTCCAGTCTGGATGTTTTTCACACTTATATATTTTAACTTCTATTGTGGCGATAAGAGGAAACACATAAAACAGACACACACACACACACACACACACAATTGTCTGGCAGCAGATAGTGTGCAAATGAAATTCACATTACTGTAGGTCACTGAATTCATTTCTGAAATGGCAATTGGTATAATCTCTCAAGGGACTTGTTGTGAGTAGTGGGCCACATTTACCCAGTTACCCTTACACCCCCGTGTAGATTAAGAAATACATTTACCACTATCAACCCATCAACTCCAGCCCATTTGTTCCCCTCGGACGATACAGATTGAACTGTTTTTGTCTGTAGTTAATTTTAACTGGGATGCGGCCGGCTGTGGAAACCGCATCAGAAGACGGGCCAAAAGCTTTTCCTGGAGAACAAACATCCCCCCTCTTATCTCGCCCTTTTGTTTTATCAAATACTCTCCTCTGGGCTCATTAAGAGAGAATCTGGCTTTTTCCAGCCTTATCCGCTGTGATCTGAACCAGAGAACTCCAGTCATACAATTCAAAGTCAACCTTGATCTGCAGGCTAGAGCTGTGTGTGAAGTACATTTCAGGAGTTCGGACAAAAATTAAGTATTCTGCCGCACACCGAAAGGCTTCAACTCCACTCAGTTATTTCAGAACTTTAATATTTATAGAGAGCAAAAGTCATATTGCAACACGGCTTTGGGTTCTCTGTGAAGAAGATCTGTCTAATTTAGTGTATTTATTACTGAGCTGCTGCAGCTACTCCTGTCATTATGAGAACACGCACTGTAAAAATATAAGTTCATAACTTATCTAGTAAAGTAAACTTGATATTTATTCGGCTGTAAAACATATTCAATAAACTTAAGGTAGTCAGTTAAACCAAGAACTCTTCAGTCACACTGACAAGCATTACAAACAAACTTGATGTTGCTTTAGAAACAAGTTGACTGAACTTTGTACAGTGCCTTCATTCATCATTTCAAGTCAAAAGACCGAAATTGAATCATTTCATTGTTGAGTCAAAGTGAACATTTGTGCCAGGTTTGAAGAAATGTCCCTCAAGGTGTTCTTGAGATATCGTGTTCACAAGAATGGGATGGACCAAAAACATAATGCCTCTGGCCACAGCTGTCACCGATGTGGAGGCATAAAAGAGGGTTTTCAAGTTTCTTAAAAGAGGTCCTTCAGCATACAGGCATGAATGTGCACAAAAAGAAATTAGGCTGGTCAGACCAGTAGTATGTGAGATTAACTGCGGACAAGCTCCAGGTCTGCTGATCATGCACACACACACACACACACACACACACACACACACACACACACACACACACGTATGCAACCAATCAAATAATATATTAGTAAGTTGAGCCAATGACTCTTGAATCACACTGATGAACACTCCAAACAAATTTGATGTTTCTTTAGAAACTTAATTTAATGAATTGATTGAACTCATCATCATTTCACGTCAAAAGACGTCTAGTTAGAAGAACTTTTTGTTCTGAAATATGTTTCATAAAATGACAATGATATGTCATGAAAGATTAAGAAATCATGCTAAGTTGAAATACTGGCTTGTCCGACAACGCTACAGCCAGCATGTTGTCCTTTAAAAATGAATGCAGAATGTTTGCCAAATGAGTTAGTGTCTGTTTATGAGTCGTAAGGAATAATGAATAATGTTTTAAAAGGAGTAGATGTTTAAGTTAAAAATAGCCAATGTTAAATTGAGCAATATGTTAATGGAGTCTGGCAGGCTTAAGACAGACAGTCACTGAACTCCAACTCCAGAGTGTATATTTTTCAGAGTAGTGGGCTTTTTTTTTTTGGGATAACGAGCTTAGCTTTACATCAACACAGGTGACAGTTATGGTGACAGCTAGTGACAGCTCACCACACTTCAACCACAGTGTATTAAATAGGGATTTGACCTATTAAATATGCTATTTATGGTTCATTTTTGAATGCAAGAGACTTACATATTCCTCATTTAACTGCAATAAATAAAACATATATTTACGTTCAGTTAATGAGAAAAGATTAGTTGATTCCACTAGATTCCTGTGTGAGTTTTTACAGTGCAGTATTCTCAGTTCAGTCTCTCTACAGTGAAGTATCAGCACTGCAACACAACCCCAACCACTGCTCTTCAGTGCTAAATTGACTCCGGCTGTCTCTCTCTCTCAGAACGTCCTTGCGAAGACGAGTCTCCTCTTTAACCCCGAGCTGTGTAGCTAGCTCAGCGCTGTCTCTTCCACACCTTGTCCCCATTGTTGCTGATCTTATCGTTCAGCCTATCGGAGGACTAATGACCCCGGCAATCGTTGCTGACCTGTCGGGGGAAGTGCAGCTGCCAAAGCGAAGGGAGGAGAGTCCATTAAAAGATTAATGTAAGGAAGTGGACACTGTCCTCCTTGGACCTGTGGAGCACTCCAACGGGGATGGGGAATTTGATTTATCGTTGTCCCCCCCTCCTCACATGCTGAATAGGCAGAGAAGGATGTGCGAGGTGAAGTGGCTTGCTTTGTCAAGAGCAACTGACTGCAGGAGTGTTTGTTTAGGACTGAAATGAGAGAATCGTGCTATGATGCCAATTTATAATGATAGTCTGTGAATCATCCTTTCATTGGGAATAAAGTGAATATTTCCCATTTAGCCTGGCATTACTCAGCAGAAACTTTGCTTTGGAGCAAAATTGGGGTCTGACAGGCCAATTAACCTGTGTTTTTAAGAGAACACGCTGCCCTATTTATCATTCTACATGCCGCAATTAAGCATTCTGTTACTTTGGCAACCGTTTTTAATATTTATTTGATCAAAGCGCAGAGTGGCATGGGCCCTGCAACCTGCCTCCATTACTCATGCGTATGGCATAATGTTGGCATTTGTGCAGGGGGGGGGAAAGAAGTTTCCTATTATATGCTTTTAGTAAAGATTTGCTGTCAAGCTTGAGGAGCCTTATTTCCCTGACTCCTTCAGTGAGGCCCTGAACTTTTATAATGGGCATAACAACAACGAGTCCTCCTGCACTGCATGGGTACTGACAGACGGGGCTTACCGCTGAGAGAGACAGAGGGAGAGAAATTATTCTTCGGTTTTGATTACCAGTTTACTGTCTCTCTGTGTTGATGACGTGAGGTCTTAAGCCTTGGTTGTACCTCAGGATTCATGCAGCAGGACTTAACTATTGTTTGCTTAAATCTGTAGTATGTAACATTTCCACATTAAAATGTCCAAAACACTAGACCTAAAATATATATCATATTTTGTTGAGTTTTGAAGTGACATTATCCCCACACATCCTCATACCTAGACGACAGGTTAAGTAGATTGTGAATCACCCCCAGAACGACATATATTACCAGTGGAGAGTATCGGCAGTGGCAGGCTTACCAGACTTTAACTACGTTATGTAAATACCAAATATTGACTTTCTCACTCCTTATACTTCTCCTGTAATATTTACTACACCCACTAGGCGGTGCCACGTTGCAGTAAATGGACATATCAATTTGAATTTTGACTAACATGCACGTATTTCTAGAACATTCAAGGTCTGCTAGTGAACAAATGAGAAATGCAGGCTACCCTACAAGATTGACTAATTCTTAACCAGTTTAGAACATGTAAACTTAAATGATTATGGTTACTTGTTCGAATTAAATTTAGTTGGGGTGATTGAATCAGTTCTATGCCAAAAAATGTAGATTTCTATATTATCTTATGTTATATCTTATTATATTGTTGTAAAACGATCTGGTTGCAATTTGAACAATATTTAGTTTGTTGTTGCTTCCTTATTAAATTTATACACTTAGGTGAACCAGGAAGACTGGTTACAATACCATTGCACTGATCTATGCATCTTAATAAAAACTGACTCTGCATGCTCTGAAAACACTTAATTAAAAACTTTGCATACATCTATACAAAAAAACTTATACACTACTATATTATACTGTACAAAGAGCCTTATTCAAAACTTTGCAAATCTCCACTGGTTGCATCTGACAGCTGTGGTGGCATTGCAGTAGGTGCTTCACCATCTGTTGCGTGGTGGAGGTCTGGCTAAGTGGACTCTTCTCGTTTCATTCAAGGTAACAGTGCGTTCCTACTAGCTGCTACTGTAGTTGCTATAACTTCTAGGAAAACATGATTTCCGCCCGAGATATCCCATATATTTTCATCTGCAGTGGTGGCTATTTCACAATGAAGACAACAGCTCTCACACTACTTCACATTGTCATCAAACTGTGTTGTAATTGTTTTAGTGTGAGAGACCCCTAGCAGCAGAAATGACATATTTAAACTCTGCTAAACCACAGGAAAATAAACCTATCGTTCAACAAATTCATATCCACGTGTGCATGCGTTCTCAGGACTCACACATATAGACTCCAGTATTCACATTACAGGCTAAAAAGCTGCATTGGGCATCAACATTTTTGTTAAATCACTTTCAAGTTGACACCCTGGATAGAAAAGACCAGCCTCTGGAGGCTCAGTGAGGGAAATCCACTCCCTCATTCTCCACCTCCAGTTGATCGTATCCAGGTTAAATGTTAATTGGAGAAAATCCCAGACCTCCTTCGTCTTAATGGCTGCACTTCTCATTTTCTCTCTCACCGCTGCGATCATTACACATACTGTAGAGTTTGAGGAGAGATGGATGTGAAGGATTCTGCAAACACAGCTTGGCTAAATCTGTGAAGAAGACTCACTGTCCACATTCCCCAATGGATCAGAACGAGCTCTCGGACCATTTGCACTGTTACTCAGTGATGACTTTGCATCTTACTGACTGAGATGAACAAGGCTGTCAGACGCCAAATGACAATAAATGAGCTGCTAAGGCTAAATGTACCTGAACCCAGTACCTGTTTGAATATCATGTACAAATTCAGCAATAAAACTCAACGGTCATCGTCTAAGAAGGTGGCGACTACACATTACAAGACCAGAGTTATTCTAATAATGCTCTATAAGGTTAAAAATCAGACAGTAAGTACTGAGCAGTTGGTCTGCATTTAAAAATAACATGCTTCAGTGCCAGCCACTTAACAGCAGCATTGAACCTGCATTAACTGACTTTGTTAGCCACTCGGGAGCAGTGGAAACAAGCTGTAAACATAACACTGACATATTATCACAATTTAATTCGATATGGAGAATTTACTAACAAATACTTGCCTATTTACACATCCAGCAGACACTGAACAACATTAGCATTCATTTGCAGTTGTTTGTCTGGCCACCAGATGAAAATAAGTCTTATTTTCACTCTCCTTTCAGCTGTGGTCTGGTCTCTACCAACTCCAAGGAGAAATATGTGGCTATTTAGCTGCACCGTTATGTTCACAAGCTAAGTCTGCCTGTGTGCCATTTGGTGCTGGCCAGGCAGTGCACTGTGGGTTTATCAGAACTTTTTTGGCTGAAAAGAGCTGCCTGGTTCCGGACACAATGCTGATCCATGCGAGACTGAACCAAAACAGTGAAGTTGTGTACAATAGTTGTGAAGCCCCAGGTGGCAGGATAGGTGCTTATACTGACAGAAAATAACAAAGAAAAATTATTTGGTCTCACTTTATTTTAAAGTACATTACACTGTACTTTGATGTACAGATGCAACAAGCTGTACTTTGTATCAAATTAGTGTGACACCCTTTATTAGACCCTTATCTGACTTCATTAAAGGGGAATTTGGGACACAATACAAGAAAACTGGACTATAAACTATAGGCTTTATTAAGGGTTAATTAGGGCCACATTACAACAGAACTGTACTGTAAACTAAAGTGTATTATTACCCACTGTTAGCTCCTTATTAGACCATACTGGAGGATAATTAAGACCTCATAAAAACAGAACTGTACTGTCAACAAAAGCAAAATCTTACAAAATCTGCTACTTTCCCAATTAAAAACAAAATGTGAACTAGATCTACAAAATAAAGGCAAAATTATAGAGGTAGGGGAATATTTTGTCAATGGGTGACTGCACAGACTTTTTGTAATACTGCAGACAGATAATATGATTCAATAAAAGAAGCAGGCATCGGTCTTGGCTATTCTGCCAACTGTAAGAGACCAGCTGAGGAAGATGTGTCTCCACTAGCAGACATGTGATTTCATGTTAGTTTGCTGTACTGTTCTGTTCTGTTGTAATGTGTCCCCAATTACCCTTATAATAAGGGTCTAATACTGTCAAATAAAGAACGTATGATTTCTAGTTTTTGTCTAATTTGATACAAAGTACAGCCTGTTATGACTTGCTAGTGTACTGTAAAATAAAGTGCAACCCATGATCTATGTCAATAAAAAAAGTCTCTTTACAAAACTGGGTAATCAGCAAATGGAAATGATCATAGCCACCTGAGCAAAAATCTGGATTAAAAGTAAAACTGAGTAATTATGTTTAATGTCATTTGCTGCATTAACTTGAGCATTTCAAATACAAAATGTGGTAGCAACATCTCAGGGAATATAATTATTTCATATTAGGTGAGTCAGGTGGAAAGTCTCTAAAATGAATCTCAACCCCTCACAGAGACCCAATTTGTGTCATTTAAATGATTAATCATTGTGATAATAATATGAGCACTAATTAGAGGTACTATATTACAATTTTGCTGTTTCAATCTGCCAACAAAAATATTCAGCTAATATCTCGTTTTACATCTGAGAAAATGTGACCGGTTCAAACTGATGCAGAATGACAAAAAAATCTTTCTAATGCACATTGCTTACTCTCACTTTCTGCAGCCCCGGAGAGACAGCCTTCACGAAATATTCAAATAGAGACAGAGGGGTCAACTCATTACACAAAACTGAAAATCACCAGCACAAATGTCACTTTCCTTTGTCTTTCTTCTCAAACATGCTGACAGACTGCAGAGCCATCACCTCAGGGATGAAGTCACAGTGTCAGGAAAATATACCAGAAGAAATTTAATGGGTTATTTCCCGCGTTTCAGGTAATCTTTGTTGGTATTTGCACACAAAATTATTCTTTCAGCGTCTCTGCACCAACTACTGTAGGTCAGAGCAGAGAGTTGCATAAGACTTGGAGTGCTTTTACTTACATAATTTCCCACTGCTGTTCACTCACAGCCACGTTTTTGTTTTTCTTTTTTTGGTCTTTAAAGCTCTTTTTTTTTTAAACCATCCGACCACAAAGAAGAGTGACAGCAGGAAAGAATGTCTGATATTATGCAAATAGATCTCATAAAAATCTGACGTCTAAAATAGATCTTAAATATCAAGACTTCTATCAATATATGTTGTATATACTCTATCCAAAATTCTTTTTCTCTTAGTATAAAAGCATCAAAAACATAATGACACACACATGCACAGCAGTGGATATACTATACTTTTATTTCATGTCTGCTGTAAGTCTTCATTGTGTTGTGAACTATTGTGCACTTCAAAGCTACTCCAGTGATTTAGCATTGCACTTTTATGAGTTTGGGGACTGACAAGAGACAGATTTAAAAATGAGGCCACATTGGGCAGAGGCCATGATATTCTGACTTTTAGTCCCCAATATGGTTAAAGCTGCAAAGAACACTGCATCCAGCTTTTCCTGTATTGCAGCTCAATGGCGTCTTTCAACCTCCATGCTTGAAGTTCTTTTTTTTTTTCCAAGGTTGCAAGATACATCTGTCAGATGCACTGGGATGCATCCTCAGTGATCTTCATGGGATCATGGGGGGTTTTGGGTCTTTCATCATCACACCCCCTTACCCAAGTGACCCAGCCGGTGGTTGATCAAGTCGTGGCTTGCATGCCAGCAGCAACAAACCATGGGTCTGCCGTCTTTATCCAAAGCCACTCGGTGGCTTTCTCTGCAGCTTCGTTGTGTGTGGCCCTCCTCTTCGCAGCTTCAAGGAGTCCAAGCCTGGTCAGAGCTTTACAGAGCGAGTGTCCTGTGAAACCACGGCAGCCCACTTCAATTTGCTCGCAGTGAGCACGCCAGCCTTGGCTTCTGCACCGCTCCACAAGCTCACGGTTTTTGGCAAGCTTCCTATCATGAGCCTCTCTCATGTTCCTAGGGCACTGTGAGCTCCCACATGAAGACCTGCATGGTGGAGTTGGGGAAAATGACCAGGTCTGGGCAGAATGTTGTTTGAGTGATACTTCCAGGGAAATTCAGCTGTCTTCTAAGGTCCAGATGCCAGTCTGGGGCTGTGGAAAGGAGGCACGGTCTTGTTGTCAGTCGTGGGGCAGGCTTCTCTCCAGCTTTAAGGAGAGGGATGGACCTCTTTCTAGGATGGTGCTTATTGGACTGAATTTCTGTGGTGACTGCTTGTGCAACTGCCTCGAGCACCTGTTCATGGCACCAGTGATAGCGTCCATCGGCCAGGGCTTTGGAGCACCTGCTAAGTAGATGTTGGAAGGACCCTCTCCTGGTACAATGAGGGCCGGAGGGTGTTTTAGACTGGCCTCATGTGTGGAGGTTAATTATTGCTCATGTCTTTCAACCTTTGAGCCTTGTCTTTTCCAAGAATATATTTATTTATTTCAGAGGATTGAACAATTAGGGAAAGGCATGATAACAAATATATTCCTGCATTTCCAACTTACCCACAACACAAAACACATTCTCCACACATACACCCCCACCTCCCAAAATAAATACCTTGATGTACAAACAAAATTGATAGAAACCCCAAGACAGAAGTTATACTGTTATATGCTACAAGGGCAATCAGGCAAAATGAGGAGATAATGGCATATTAAACACTCAGAAAGGGGACCCTTATGAAAAAACTTGAGTGGTTTGTCCTTCAGTCAGGAGCTTACAGTTTCTAAAGGGATAAGTTCCACACTCCAACTTCTAACACAGGCTTTCTGCTAAGTCTCAAATTCAATCTGAGATGACCCTGATGACATTTTCTCAGACTTCAGAAAGCTCCCTTCAGATCCACAGAGGACATATTCGACTGTTGTCATAGGTTGTGTCGTACTATTTGTGACAATAGAGCTGTTGTTCATATGTAGAATCAGTGGAGTGCCCCTGGACACTGGAAACACTGGATCATACAGTTCCCATAATGCAACTCAAATGTGTCTTTTAATAGAACCCTGCCCCCTTCTAAATGTCCATGCCTGTCAAACTTACCACCCCAGGTCCCAACTCAGTCTTCCTGTTGAAAAAATGTTGAATTTTCAAGCTGAAAATAATATAAATACCCTCACAACATTAAATACCCTGATGACATCATCAGAGTATTCTTTTTTAGACTTGAGAAAATCATCTGCAAAGGTCATATACACCTGTTTTCACAGGGTGAGCCCTCCTCATAACAACTAAACAGATGATCATGTATAGAATCGGAGGAGCCCCCTTAACATTTCCAAAAAAAAGTATTTATATACTTAGGTGTACTTACATAAGAAAACATAATATGGAAAAAAAGGAGAAATTGTTGAATAGAAAGAAAAAGTTGTGTGTGAGGTCAGAAGGGCAGGCAGGGAAAATGGAGGAGTGGGTAAAGAGCGGAGAAAAGAAGCCGAGGGGTCAAGGATTCAGTGGTTCTGGAGTGTGGTCAAAAGCACTAAAAGCTTTATGCTTTTACAGGATTGTTAGGCAAGAAACCTCAGGCCCAACTGGCTCATGTTGCTCAGAGCATAATGATTGGTTGCTGGGGTATTTTATATGCAGCATGGGTAATTAAATCGGCGGATACTGCTCCGGAATCGATATGAGCCCAGTGACATAAAGTATTACCACTGAACTGCTCTGTGTCTGTGTGTCCATACTAGGGTGGGGGGGACACAGTGGGGTGAGGAAAAGGGAACATGAGAGGCGGGCAGTGAGGGGACATAGTGGGCAGCACAAATTGCAAACTAAATTTTTATTATGACAGATGAGATGGGTTATTGGAATCCAGGCAAGGCTCTTTGACTGTAGATGCCATTACAGGACACGGCTGCTTTAAATCTGGGTCACCTATCGACTTAACCTCGCATTGGGCATCAGCAGGGCCTCATTGCCGTGTAATTATGCCTGGAATAAATAGGGCACTTGGCTTGTGGCACTACACCACATAGCGGCTGGTATAATGGACAGTGTGGAATTCATTTGTTCTCCTCTCTTCTTTCCTAATCCTTCCTCTCAACCTCCATTAACTCCCTACATTTTTCATTCCTTCCTCCGAGCCCCCTTTCTACCCTTTTGGTTTTCAAGCCATCATTGTTTCTGTCCCTTTTTTGTGTCTCGCTTTATCTTATTCCCCGCTGTCCTTGAGCAGAAGCAAAGCAGGCGGGGGGTTCATATAAAGCCTCGGAAAGGAATGCACCATTAGGAAGGACTTGTTTGCAAAACACTGCTCGTACCGTAATGCAGGCAGAGATTAAATTGAAGGCAATCCACACAATGTGAATTCAACCACCGCAGCCCAATTAGGGAGCATGAATATTCTCTCTGCTCTGCAACCCGGAGCCTCCTTATCGTCGAGCTTGAAGATATTTTGGGTGGCCATTTGGCTCCATAATGCCTGTTCAAAACGGATCTGAGAAGAGCACATTATTGCCTGCAGAAACAGTGCTTCTGGCACTTTGGCCACACAGCAGCTCAAAAAAAGAAAGCCCCCCCCCCCTACACTTTTAAGAATAAAGGTTCTATCTAGAACCATAAAGGGTTCTGAGGCTTGTCCCAATATTAATGATAATAATAAACTTTATTTATATGGCACTGTCCTCAACAATGTTACAAAGTTCTTCCAAAAGAAAAAAATATTTAAGAGAACCATTTTTGGTTCCTGGCACAACTTTTTATAAAGTTTTTAGTTGGAATCCTTTCCTTGACTTCTGTCTAGAACCCAACATAAAGGTTGTTTATTTTTATTTTTTATCTAGAACCACCTGTGAAAGCTTTCACCCAAAACCCCCTATGAGAGGGTCTACAATGAACCCTTCTATCAGAACACTTTCTGGGGGTTCTACCCAGAACCTTTCAAACTTGTAATTGTGCTAAAAAGAACCCACCCAAGGGGTTTCTCTAGCATATCCTTTTGTATTCCAAGGCTTTTATCCAGAACTCACCCAGGGGGTTCTACCAAGAACCCTTTTATATTCCAAGGATTTTATCTTTAACCCACCCAGGAGGTTCTACAGAGAACTGTTATATTCCAAAGGTGTTTCATATAGAGTCCACCAAGGGGGTTTTACCAAGAACTCTTTTATATGCCATGGGTTGTTTTCAGAACCTACCATGGGGGGCTCTACTGAGAAGCCTTTTATGTTATGGTCCAAAGAAGCCTTGATGACAGAGTTTCTCAAGGATTTCAGTAATCCCTGGAGAACTTTTTTTTTTTCTTTTTCGAAAAAATCAGTTGTTTTAGTTATTCTTGGTTTTAGTGATTTTTGGTTCTTGGTGTGGACAGCCTCTTTGTCTTCGAAAAAACCCTTGAGGAACCTTTTCTTAAAAAAAGGGTTCTTAAAAAGCAACTGGTTCTGGGTAAAACCTCAGCCCTTCAGGAAGAACCCTTTTGGGACCCTTATTTCTAAGAGTGTAAGCTACAAGCAGGGTGTGCTCTTAGTCGTGTGTGGCTTTCTTCCTTTGCATTTGTGTGTGTGTGTGTGAGAGGTGAGCGGCTCGGTAATTGGTCCTAGAGGCTTTTACCTGGCGGCGTTGACGGGCCATGTCAGTGACTTTTTTTCTTCTTTTCAACTCCAAATGGCCTCATTGGCCATTTAGAGCTCATTACCAATACTCTTATAAACCGTTTCAACTGTCATGAAAGGGGGGGAAAAAAACGAGGAGAACATTTTTTGTCATTAATTATACGCCAGACTTTTGTTATTCGAAGTGTGCAAGCTATTTTCATGCACATCACAAAGGGAACAGACGCTTGTTCTTTTTCGCCTTCATTAGAATGAATTCTGTACAACTTAGCTTTTATTAAAAACAACAGGGGATCCAGTCCCCGCTTCTGCCTTCATTGTTTTTAATCTTTGCTAATTAATTTGAAGAAGTCCTGATTAAAATAATGGAATTGTCGGGGAAGACATTGTCTTAAGCTTATATGAATTCAGTGCAGCTGTTTGAACAGCACATACGAGGGATGTTCAATAATTAAATACTTTTACGAGTCACTCCAAGGATGTCTTGTTCCAAAACGAATGCATGTTTATGAAAATGTTCAATATAGCTAAATCCTCTTGTGACTCGGACTTATGTTGTGTTGGACTTGGTTGGTTTGTACAAAATTTATTGATTTTACGTGCTCTATATTTATTATACATAGTGTGGGTGATGTGTAATATTGGTCTCAAGTTGACCACTGATATCAGAGTATTGATTACACTGTAGGCAAACACATCACTGTTGAAATATATGATATAAGCTCAACAAAAATATGAACGCACCACTGTTGTTCTGGCTCCCATTGTTCAAGTTCAGTTGAAGTGAAATATCTAAGAGTTCTTGTCTGCACACGAAAGGTTTATTTCTGTCAAAGTTAGTTAACAGATTTGTTAAAATCTGTGTTTCTCACTGTGAAAATCCAAGATAATTCATCCACCTGAAAGGTGTGGCATATGCTCTACAGCATGATTATAGCATTGGTCTGCCTTGGACTGGTCACAACAAAAGACCTGTCTAATATGTGCAGTTTAAAAAGAGACATTTATGAGGCGCTGAGTTATGGCTATTTCACATGGGGCACCAATGTTCATTTCCAAGGAGGGCAAAGTCAAGACCTGCCCTACTCTGCCTCTGATTGGCTTACTCTAATATTCTGACCCTAACCCTAACCGGTCACCAGGGTGCAGCATGACTTTGCCCTTCGGAGGGTAAAGGGGTATCAGCAATCCTATGTGTAATAGCCTTGGACTGCTCACAATAAAAGTTTTATCTTAGGAGGAGGACAAAGTGTTGCATTTATATTTTTGTTGAGTATATATGATGTGTGTATGCTCATCGCAGTGCCTTTACACACAGATCAACTGCCAGAGGGTTGATTAGCTGCTGCAAACACATGTTCTCTCTGTAGTTTAATCTTCTCCTTAGCATTATGCACTGACTTATGCTCTACAATCATGTTCTGAATTGTCTTTGCAAGATTTAATTAGATGGATTTAATTAGATTTACTGTATGGCTGAAAGGGTTGGAAGTTTTAGTTTCATCAATATCTAGAGTACAATTGTGTTTTTATGGGTTCTTGTTTTTTTCTTGGAGGTCTGGATATGGCAGCGGTGACAGCAGCGGTATACAAGCTTATCTTCACCATGATAACATTACAGTGTACCTGTGCTGACAGGCCAGATGTTGTGGGGGAAAAAACAACAAAGACATCTTCAGAAGGCAGATGTCTCTTCGAGTAATACAAGACTTCAGATTCAGTTGTTTGCAACTATGGATGAAATAATAGAAGAATGATTGAATGACTGTTTTTCCAAGAAGCGACCTCTTGTGGTCATGAAAATAATGAACTCTTTCAGAAACAGGAAAGTACAGCTTAGTGTTACCGTGTCGCAAAAACTGGCCCTGACTGAAATACCTCAACAACTATGTGATATTTGCTGTGACGTTTTGTACAATCATTCATGGTCTCCAGTGGAAAAATCCTACTGACTTTGGTGATCTACTGGCTTTTCTGCTAGCACCACCAGGAGGTTGAAGCTTTTGTATTTTAGTGAATTATTTTAACAACTATTGGATGGATTGCCAAGAAATTTGGTGTAGGCATTCATGGTGCAAAGAGGATGAATCCTAATGACAGTTGATCCCCTGACTTCTTTTTCTAGGGCGACCATGAAGTCAACTGTCATGGTTTTGAGAGAATCGCGTCATCATCAGGTCAGAATGTCCTATACTTTCATCGCCATTATTACCAAATACTTGCAACATTAATGCTACTGTATAATACACTAAACTAAGATGGTGAACAAGGTGAACATGCTCTTATTGTGACTGAGAGCAAGTTAGTATGCTGACTAGGGGTGTAACAATACATGTATTTGTATTGAACCGTTTCGGTACGCGACGTTCGGTTCGGTACAGGGCTGTGCACGGGTGAGTTCACGGGCCGGAATTTTTTTTTTTTTTTGGCTCACGGGCCAGAAGTTGCGTGTGTTTATGTTCCGCCGCTAACATGTGCAGCTACACGTGCAGCTACACCTGCAGCCCGTGCGCATGATGGCTACTGCTAGCAGTAAACCGGAGCTTGAAGACCCTCCCCTGTCGCTAAAGTCTCCTGCTTGGGAACACTTCGGCTTCCTGGTTAAATATTGCAACGGAGAAAGACAGGTGGA
>JAJHUR010093782.1:0-13273 GCA_027495735.1 Lutjanus campechanus | reverse complement strand
CTATTGCTCAAAAAGCGCGACACACATTGAATTTTTTGAACAATGACAGAAATATCTGTCATTTTGATGGATTAACACTGAAGGCAATCGACCATAACGTTAAGTAATTCACATGCAACACTGTCAATAAACACGTCCACATGTGGACATCGTCAGTAGCAGACCCCCCCTGTCCAGTTGGTGGCAAAAGTGCAAATTAATCTAATCTTCACAGCTATAGAGTGCTGCAGGGATCACCGCATCACCAGTGAAGATCATCTTCACAAATGGACACCAAACATATGATTCTGGAAGCAGAAATGCAATCGCCAGAAGTAAAAAGCTAGTAACGATCGACACCCCCACCAAGGAACTATTGTAACTAGTGTTCAAAGTAATGGCAGTTAATGTCTGCAGTTATCTCTGTAGTGTCATTCAGGTACCTATAAGCAACTGCCTTTTTTAAGATGTAAAAACTTCAAAATTGACAAGAGTATATTTACTGGCTTGTTTTAATATCATAGAACAAAATGTGAAAATCTCTTAAGCTTGTGTTAACCACAGACCTTACTTCAGGCAAATAATGAAAAAAACATTCCAAAAAACATTGAGACAAAAGAACTGGAAGTGCAAATATGTTAACTAATTTCCAGGTTTTAGTTCTCATCCTGCAGCACACTATTTTATTGTCTAGTAGAATTGTCTTTGAGGTTACATGCATGACTTGTTGTCAAGTTAGCTTTAGCCATCGCACTGATATATGCTATATCACTACATAGTGTAGCTATCTCAAAATATCCCAGTGGAGTGTGTCCCAAGTTTCTTTTGAAAGCCCAATGATGTAATGTGGTCAATAGATGCAGCAGAAGATGCAGGACAAGCAAGATAACAATAAGCCAGCAGCAGCTAATGTTACAGGGGGAGCAAGGAGGTCAAGAGGGATTACCTGCCAGACATCGGTGTATTGCAGCTGGAGCATACCAGAATGATGCTCCGCCACTTTTTTCTTCAAGTGGGGAAACAGAATATTCACAGTTCACATAATTCAGTTGAAATTCATACATTTTTTCAAGCACTTGATGAGCCAATCATCAATAAAGCGTATAAGAGAGAGCCTAATAGAGACAAATAGAAGCGTCAAAGTTTTCATATTGACATTCGAGGTGTGTTGATCTGTGTGCAACATCAACTTAGGCACTGAGTAACATACAAGAAATCAATCCACCTAAAAAGTTGCCGTTAGTGGCCGTTCAGCTGCACAGTGAATTAATTTTTTTACTCCTGTCTATAGATAATGTTGATTGGTAAAGATGAGCTCATTCATCATTGACTCTTCTGACAGTTTCTTTATTTATGATGCATTTGCAAAGAAACATTACAAAGCAAGCCTGAAGTGTTAAACTTCATCATTTTTGACACGATGAAACTACTGATAAAGTCAGTCTAACATTTGATCATGTGTTCAGTCATAGTTGTCTAGCATGTGTAAGCTTGCAACCGTCTAAACAGTGGTTAAATGACCTGAAACAAGTCTCAACATAACCACGCACGTGCACGTGTACCTCTGCTGACGGATATGGGATTTAAAATGATAATAAAAGATTATGAGACAATTTTTACAACCCTGTCTGTTAAAATGAAGGAGAAAGCCTAACCAAACATCTGATTATGAAATTTTAATGGGTCTGGGATTAGTTATTGGTTTACAGATATTTTTTCTCATTTAGTAAGTCAGGATTTATTGGACTTGCATTTTAAAGATGGAGTCCAATGCAATGCCCAGGTTTCTCTGTCTCCAATTAGGCTAAATATAATATATCTCTGTTTATTTTCGCTATAACTTGCTTCACAATTGTCTATGCAGTTTCTGAGCAAGGTATGCACTTATTCTAGTCATGCACTTGCATGTCCATACTGCTCCTTTTGTCTATTTCCCTGCTCAAAAGCTCAGCGCTTTCTCCTGGATCTGAAACTGTGATAGCAGTGGAGTTATACTCGCAACTTCCCAATCTACCCCTTCAGTCTGAGTGCCTGTCCAGCTTTCAAAGGGCTCAATCAATTCTTAAAACGACTCCGAGTGAACCAAACTTTATTCTCTCAATTCGCAGATATTGCAGACTGCTGCATAATTCACCACAGAGAAAAAAGGCACTAACAAACAGAACCAAGTGAAATGTGTTTTTGCATTCTGACAGATGACTTTCCTAAGAGTGATGAATCTCGCTTTAGATGATGAGATCAGTGCCCAGCTCTCAAATTCATCTTGTCTAACACCAGATGCCACCCACCAACTGAGGACACATCCTGCCTCTCTCCCCACAGACAATACTCTGAGCTTACAGCTAATTAGTGTTTGTGGATGGTATTCCCTGGGAACATGTAATCCTGCTCTCAGTTGCTCTGCATGCAAATCTATAGCAGCTTTTCTTTTTCTAGTACAGTGTCTCCTTTTGGCTCCATTGCATAAAAACGGCAACCACGCTGTGCTGTGACCTTCAGGCTGACACAATATCATGAATCACTGAAACATCAGTTCTGCTCCCAACAAGTCTTGTTACTAAAATATCCAGTTAGTGGCATAATCTGCAGTGATGAAGGACTGGATATCAAGCCTAAATACTACTATACTTTTTTTTGTGTAAACTCATGATTGTGTCTGAAGCAGCAAGCAATCAAAGAGTTCAAACCCTGGCACCAAATTCATGATCAAATTCTTCATATTTCATCTTTAAGGTACTGATTGAATTGACTTGGCACAAAGTAGTATCGAAACTTCTCCAGTCAAACGATACCTGCACTCAATCCATCTTGTACCCAGAACTAGAAATAAATGGTTATTTGTATGGTTGTGCTCGCAGCCAATCACTGCAAGCTCTCAAGCTGTCACTGTAGTTCAGCGTGCCGAGATGCATCCAAAGCCTTCTCAAGTGTGGCTATAATACGTACCTGCAGTGAAAAGAAACAGGCCTAAATTCATAAAATATAGTAGTATTTATTAGACAAGGACCCCATGCTCAAAACATTAACTCAAATGAGAAGAGATGGTTATTCCAGATTTAGCTATTAGCAAATTCCCATCTGCAGTTACTATGCCTGCCTCAGAAATTGCCCCACAGGGATAAATTAAGTTTTTTTTTAATTGAATTGAAAAGTAGGGAAAAAGGGGTATCAAATGAAACACTGTATGGGTATCTGTACCACTTTAAGGGTACTGGTATTGGTGCTGGAATTGTAATTTTTAAATGAGAGCGCACTTACAGTATGGTTTTAGTTTCTTTACTAAAACAAAAGGAATTCAGGTATGACATTAACACCAATATTGGAAAAAAAAAAAGAATGATGTCCAAGCTAAAGGCTTAAAAGAATGAAGCTGGAATCAAATATTTGATTTTAGTAGGCTTGAACATCTCATTACAAAATTTCTCTATTTTAACAAATCTCAGCCAAAGCTTGAATTAAAACAACCTCATTATTCATTAACATTGTTATATCCTTAAAGTAAATATGAAACCTAACAAACAGCTGCAGGTGATGTTCTGGGCATTAGGGTTATCACAAAACTATATTTTAAACTTAAACTATTATTACAAAAACAATGTTCGACACCTCTTTCAACACTACAGCAAAAAGAAGAAAGTCCTACATGCACAAGAAAAGATCATTTTCTTTTTTTAAAATAACAACCTGCACACAATTTTGGTACAAAAAAATAATTATAATAATCTGTTTTTGCTCTGCTGCAAGTCAGGGAATCTGAACTGGTATTAAGAACAAGCAATAAGATCTTTTTTTCTTTTTTTTTAATAGCTTCAGCACTTTTAATACTATCGAATGTTAGGTTTGAATTGTCAAACAATGTGGTAGTGAAAGGGGATTGAAGTATCAACAGTATCAATAACCTTATTGGGCATATTGTGTTGTATATTGGCCACATCTGCACTGCTGCATTGTGCCCACATGTCTCCAGCAGCTTCATAAAAGCTTAATAACAGAAAATGTTTCAGCATCATGCACGTCATCATCCTGCATACTTCAGAGCCAAAGAGCACAAGCTTCTTTGTAGGCCCACCATGTTGCATCAGTCAACAACCATACAGAGATCATCAGAGACAGAGAGGGCAATTTCAACATTCACAGGAGCAAGAAATAGACCAGAATGCAAAAAGCGTGGCTGTCAAGTCATTTTCTGTAGTTACATCTCTTGCTCTGTTGCTCTTTCATGCTGTCACCATCTCTATTACTGCCTCCAACTGTAAGCATAACCCACACCTGAATATCAACAAGCTGGCATTGAACAGGACTAAATGTAAGGAATTATTAATAACCTTCATACGTTGATGCAAGTGAGACAAAAGTAATGCAACAATGTAAAATTGTTATCCGTGTCCTTGGAGAAATGAGAGTCCATTCTGTTGGAAACTAAAGTAAATTAGGTGATGACATTCATCAGCTTGACTATAGACTATTATACAGCAGCTAAAATAGGCTGTGAGCTGCAGTAGATTTCAACTTACACATCAGAACACATCAGTCTGTGTGCATCACCCACTACTGGGGAAATTAAAAGCTAAAGGAAACACTTCATAGAGTCTTCGAAGCTCTGCTACAGCTTCATCACAAAATAACTCAAAGAAAGCAATGAACTTAGTAGTAGGCAATTTTTCCTTTACAATCTGTGAATATAAGACCTAGTTTCACTGTGAGAGCACCCATCTCCTGAGGGGTTTTCATAGTGTAGTGGCTGTTTCACCATGCTCCAAGTTCTGAGGCCACTTCTGCAAAGTGTGTTTTTGACTCGTGTTCCACTAAATTAAATTCAACTTTCTCATGAAAATCTAATGTATTCAAAGGCAGGGAAGATGTTGAATGAGGGTTTAGATCAGAACGTCAGTGCAGTTGATTCTAATCTCAACCTCGTCCACTGTGGACTAGATGTCCCACTTGCGTGACACTAACTGCATGTCCATACATGTTCTCACACGGTATGACACAGTCAAAAGGCTTGTTTCAAGCCATTGTTTTGCAGATTTATCTGCATCTTACTTCACCCACACACAGTAAAGAACTGTGTTAAATAACGGAAACAGATGGACCTATATTACAGCACTTAAAGACAGAACAATAGCAGTATAAACATAACCTTAGCCATGTCACCTACACACACACGGCTGTAAAGCTGCAACGATTAGTCAATTAATCGATTAAGTTGTCAGCTACTAAATTAAACATAAACTGTTTTGATAATCAACCAACCATTTTTAAAAAAAATAAGAAATGTTCAATTTCAGCTTCTCAAATGGGACTATTTTCTGATTTTCTGTTTTCTGTAGTTCTTTTTAACAGTAAACTGAATATCTTTGGGTTGTGAACAAAACATTTGAGGGCATCAACTTGGGCTTTGGGCAACAGTGATCAACATTTTTCACAATTTTATAGACCAAACAAATAATTGCTTACGTAAGAAAATGATTGACAGTTTAATCTATAATGGAAATACTAAGTTCCAGCCCTACACTGCTGTATGAATTTAAGTTTTTCTATTGTTCCTATTATCCATTTTCTCTTGTTTATATTTTACTTAATTAGGTTTTTTTATATTTTAGTGTTTACTTATTATTATTATACCTTCCTTTTTTCAATGCTTGTTATTCCACTATTCCCTTTTGCCGATGTAAGACTGCAAATTTCCCCAGTGTGTGGGATTAATAAAGGATTATCTTAACTTAGCTTATCTTATCATATGTAATAACTACATCAAATTTGAACAAATGCAAATATGTGCTTCACACCAGAGCTCCTCTGTGGGATCTATAAAGGATTATCTTATCTGAAGTGGCTCTTACGCACAGCTTCTGGAGCAAAACTGCAGAAATAGTTGGAAATTAAACAATCAAACCTTCGACAGCCGACTACAACAACAGACTTCCACTCGCTGCAACAGAAGCTTGATAAAATCTCCAGTTCAGGCGTTTAGCATGCGCTGTAAGGCAGAACAAGTTAAAGTGAGTGCCACAGTGACATGCATGAATATTCCTCGAGCATGAGAGGGGTGAACACTCACATTCTGTAGCTGACAGCTCTGTGACGTGGGACTCTTCTTTGCCAACTTTGTTTGTGTTCACTGACTTATGCAAGAGGGGAATAACATGCACCATATGCCTGAGGAACTAAAACTGTCATTGCCACTGGGAGGGGGGGACATTTGGTGTCAATTATAGGTGGACAGCAGGCATTAACCTTGAGGCTGGTGTCAGGGTAAGAGGAACCAGGGTTACTGAGAGTGCCTGAAGTCTTCAATCAGCTAAGCAGACACTGTCTAACTGTTTGTCCTTTTGATCTTTTACTCACTGCCGTAAATCCTTTTCTTGGACCTGCACACAACTACACAGCTCAGTCAAGCACCCTCGGTCCACGCCATTTGGCTCTCTTGTCCCAGACGAGAGTGCCTTCCTCTCAAATACATCTCTTTTTCCTCTCTGGCATTCCAATAGGGCGCCTTTCTGCCCTCTGAACATGAACAGACACGGCAATAAGACAGAAGAAAAACATCCTGTCCATCATGTGCACAACAACAAATTTTGGCCATGAGGAATTCCACAATATGTGAAGAGACTAACACTTGAATGAAAAGCCAAAAAAAAAACAAAAAAAAACAAAAAAACAAGCAGAGCAGACAGAGGATTTATGGGATCACAGTGTAGGTTACCTTTCTGGTATGCGGAGCTGAGGTTTTTAAATCACAGGTTTGAGAGTATTTCTGTCACATATATGATTTGACCAGACTTGCCTGTCCTGTGCGACACCACTAAACGATGCAGAGGGGAATTCTGGGGAGAATGTCAAGCTCCATGGCTGCTGTCACCACTGCAAAAAGGAGCAGTGGACCCCTGGTATGTTCCCCCTTCTGCAGCTCTGTTTCTTCATCTTGCAGTGGCAGAGTGTCTCTGAGCAATCATTGGAAATAACAACTTTGCTATCCGTTTTCTAAAAACCTTCACACCACAGATATAGCTGCATCACTGCACTCGCACATGATTACAGCATCATCATATCAGCCTTTCATATTGGCAGTAATGTGCATTTCAGGCGAATCATTCATTGTAATGTTAAAGATATTGCCACACATCCCTAAAGCTATTTCTTTTCTACCAAACTGCACCCCATCGACTGTATCACCATGCAAAAGGAAGCGTGCATCTACTCATGGACAAGAGGTTACAGCTCAGCTGAGAAGGACGCCATTACTGTTTACATCCCACGCTGCCACAATAACGAGCCTCTCATGAGTAGATACACGCTTCCCTCTGCACGGTGATACGGCTGACAGGTGAAGTTAAGCAGACAGAAAATGGTTCTTACACGAACCTGCTCGCAATAAAGTCTGTGGATTATCTTAAGTAACTGGGTCATGATTTCTGGGAAGGGAAATTGCTGTTGAATTTTTGTTTTGGCACTTTGTGCACCACAAGCCGAGTGCCATCGAGTTCTATTATATTCAAAAGACATCTCTCAAACTCGCACCAGAACTATCTAGACCCTGGGTCTTCAACAGGGGGGCCACGACTCCTTGTGGATCTTTGAAGTTACATAGTTGCAACCAAATTATTGCTAATGTTTTGTTTTGTTTTTTTCAAAATTCAAAATATGTCTGAAAAACAATGAATCCAACATAAATCCAAAGATAAGTTGGCCTATTCATTAAAAAAAAGCAAAAAATTCAATCTACACAAGACGAGACTACCCATGAATCCTCATGCTATCATGTAAGCTAGCTAACCTACTAATTATCTAACCGGCACCTATTCACTATAGTGAGCAAGTTAGCTACGTATTGTTGCAACATATTGACCAATTACTGTCTTATTGTTAAGACACATTAAGTGTACAGACACTCTTGTGAGCCACAATGGATCACTTTGCAGCTTCACTAGCAGCTTCACCTCAGAAACCACCAGCGAAAAAAAAACCCACTCGGCTCACCCTCTGCATGGTGTGTTCACACTACCAGTGACAAACCATCAGGCTACAAGTCATTTTCACTTGAGGCCAATGACATGAAGCCAGACACTGGCGTCCAACCCAAGTTAAGCAGGCTTCAATTTCTTTCAGCGCTCTAACACAATGACGCATCAACCAATCATGCTTTGTTTTTGCCACTTCTGCTTCCCGCCTCCCCACAATTCCTGCAAGAAAAACTTACTCTTGCCGTTAACCAGTTTCCAGTTTTATTGAACCTCATCTTTTTTTCTTAGGGCGACATCAACAAAAAAAACCATATAGGTTGACAATCTGTGTTCACTGACACTACACACGAGCGCTCATTGACTTCAACAAGCTCTTAAGCACCACTTCAAGAGCAACTTGGCAACACAGCTGTGTCACCAAGCATAGCTGTCAGGGAGAATAAATATGTTTAAATCAAAAATGTAATCCTTAAAATCTAAAGTCAAATCATGTCGTGGATTGGGAGACTCGTGACACCCCTTTTAAGCCAGGCTACAACTGCTACTATCTTAGCAGCTACAGCTACAGGTAAGCGCAAATGGGAGAAAAACCTTTAACATTCAAAGCATGATATGTAGTTGGTGGTGACTGTCCCATCTCTCTCTATTAGCTAAAGGGCCCATGGAAAAACACTGAAGACCCCTAATCTAAATGGATAAATAGCACTACAGGTAGAAGGAAAAATATGCATTTTGATTTTGGGGTGAACTGTCCCTTTAACACAATTCTCCAACTTAACCATAGAGCAATATTTGCAAGGCTGCATTAGCATACTGTCACCACCCTTTCTCTGTGATGAACTCTCTGCCTTTTGCCTCACTGACAGCTTAAAAAAAAACCTATGAAAACCTCTGACAGCCTTATAATCTGCACTTTATATGCTCCACAAAGCGAGACATTAAATCATGAAACGACTCTCATCCTCTCCTTTGTGCCACTGCCTCATAGCAAGGTTAAAAGAGAGGCATTTTTATGACACAAAAGTACAAACTGAACCACCTAAAATATCCTTAGGCAGAGTGGGGTGTGCACGCAGAGGGTAGGTAGTGTTTTGGGTTATTTTTAGTTCGTAACGACCGGCACGCTAGTGGCTGGGTATGTCACCGGAGGTTTAATGTGGTGTGACTTTCGTTTACATCACGGCACAGGTGACTAAAATATTCATTCACACATCGGCGTTGATTGCAAACAACCTGTGGCACTCGCATATTTAGCTTCAGCAGCGTGAAAAGCATGCAAGGTTGCCAGGTCCGCGGTTTTCCCGTGTATGTATGCAAATGACATGAATGATATCCATGAATAAAGACCCACATTTTTGAATGAAATGACATGTTTATACCCAAATCCTATCAAAGTGAGTCCAAGCCAGATCAAGACATTCACACATGCATGCACATGTATCTACTGTAAGTAAGCAATGATTAAAATATAGTGAAGTAACATGATAAGGTGTCTGAGTTGCAACAAGATATTGCACCAACTACAGTATATTACAGCTGCAACAATTAATCGATCATTAAATTAAGCACCAACTATTCTGATAATCGATGTGAGCCATTTTTAAAGACAAAAAAGTAAAATTTCTCTGATTGCAGCTTCTCAAATGTGAATATTTTCTGGTTTCTCAACTATTAATCGATTAATCGTGAACATGATTGACTATGAAAATAATTGTTAGCTGCAACCCTACAGTAAATGCAAATGAAGTAAACACATTTATATCATCCAGGCAGGCAGGGAGAAATAGAAAATATACTGAAAAGACAAAGCAACAGGTTAGTT
This sequence comes from Lutjanus campechanus, assembly GCA_027495735.1. Lineage (NCBI taxonomy): Eukaryota > Metazoa > Chordata > Actinopteri > Lutjaniformes > Lutjanidae > Lutjanus > Lutjanus campechanus. Next base: position 3,508 of record JAJHUR010093782.1, on the reverse strand, counting down.
TTTGTTCACAGCTATATTTTATATATGATAATATACTTTATGTAATCACATAAAGCTGTTGTAGGACCTGGGTGAAATAACTGCCTTGGGAAAAACGCTTTTAACACTGGCATTTATTGTGTCATTTTGTAGATATTATAATACATTTTGCAATGATAGCAATGCTGTTGGACTTTAATATACAGTGTATCTGGTTTTGTACGTGCATATTTTGAGTTCTGATTTATTCACAGGTTTTGAGTGGCAATTTGCCTGGCTTTGCCACACAGATCTGGCAACCCAGACAGCACGAGAGGAATCGGGTTAAATTGTATGAACGCAGAATTGCCGCTAGTGACAGTTAAAACAGATAAAAACACAGAACAAACAGACAACACACATGAGGTGACAGAGCTAGCATGAGGGATTTCTAGCTTGTTCTAGCACGTAACTGTTAGCAGCTGTTCGGTAAATCCCTCACCAGTCAGTCAGTCACTGTAACGGTTCATCATCTCGTACTTACCCCGCTTGTGGACGTCAAATTAGTCCGCACGCACTCAACTTCTCCCGGTGTAACAGTCTACCGGTGTTGTTTCATCACAGCTCAGTCGGTACCGAAGCGGTGAGGTGACCTGAGCGGGTGTTGTTTGTTTTGGGGTTTTTTTTTTTCCTTTCAACAGTGTGACCGTTAGCTGTCCGTTAACCGCGCGAGCGAGCGAGGCTTCTTCTTCTTCTTCTGTCTGTCAGTCAGTCAGTGTGCCGAGCCGGCTGCTCGCTCCGCCGCCATCTTGGTTGTGATGGGAATCCGCCGTCCCCGGCCGCGCGCAGGCAGACACACACACACACACACACATACACACACACACTCCTCTCGTGTCTCTGGGTGGCAGTCCTACATCACAGCCAGCCTCTCCCAGCAGGAAGGATCTCACATAATCTACCTGATGCTGACAGTGCTCGCAATTACATTACCTTAATATCATACTTACTATCGTACTTTTAAAAAATTCTAGTGGCCTAATTCTGGTCTTGATTAATGAAGCATCCTCCTGTCATTACATAAAATTAGTTTATTATAAACAGGGTTGGGAGGATTAGCGTTACTTTAAAATGTAGGCTACAACTAGACATTTGAGGATATCATCTTGGCTTTTGGGAAACACTGATTGACATTTTTCCCCATTTCCTGAGATTTTATAGACCAAACAATAACTGATCAATTAATCGAAAAAAAATAATCGACAGTTTAATCAACAATAATATGTTTTATATAGTAGTTTTTACTTTTAGTTTTAGGTTTTATTTTGCAGAATTGAAAAATATACACAAAAAAGGCAAAGAAAAATACTTTATACACACAAATAATACAAGTGATGGCAAACTGTTCCTTTGTTATGTGTGAATGCACGCTGAGATTAGTTATACGCATATATAAATGTCAAAATATTTTTCAGTAGCCTTGTAGTATTGACAGGTTAGCTGGTGAACTGGAAACACTACCGCTTTTGTCAACACTGGCCTCCAAAATCAATGAAATATTAAATGTCCTTGTAGCTTTAAAAAAAAATGTCCAAAGTCTCTGATTTCAGCCTCTCAAATGTGAATAATTTCCTCTATGACAGTAAATTGAATACCTTATTAACAAAAGACTTTTGAGGATGGGGCTTTGGCAAACAGCGATCAACATTTTCCACCATTTTCTGACATTTTCTGGACCTAATGAATAACCAATTAATGAAGTGAATGATCGACAGAGATACTGATAATGAAACTAATTGTTAGTTACAGCCCTACTTATGACACTCGGGATGTTAATTGTTAATCGATTAATCGCCATTTAGAATTTAACCAATTAAAAAATGTATTAATAGGCAGTGTGTGTTTTGCTTATAATTTTTTTCGATTATTGATTTAAGTGGAGAAATTCAGCACTTATGTGTGTGTCCAATCAGTATTGATGCTGAATATAGTCAACTGTTCAGTTCCTCGCTGCTGTGTTCACAGAGAAAACCGAGTTCTTCTGTTGCAAAATCTGTTGTTCTTGTCACCAAACACGTTTTGGCCAGTGAAGTAATAGCAATAGGCAATAGGCTCGGGTGGTGATAACACAGCAACATGGTCACGTAGACACTGTTGCGTGGCTCCATGAGCAGGAAAGCTCTGTTTTCTTGGTCCGTCCAGCAGCACTGAGGAATGTGATGCTTCAATTGACTTCATTAACTATCAACACTGAAAGGATATCTGCATGAAAAGTGCTGAGTTCTCACTTTGACATGTTCAACTATCAATTAAGGAAAATGCACAAAATTTACAACCCTTAAATGATGCCACTGATATGTACCTTACCTTTATTAGTTCCTGATAAACTGTAATGAATGAACAAGACTCTTTTGCACTGATAGAAAATTTCTTTTCTTTTTTTTTTTTTTTCAAAAGTCCACAAAGGAATTTATTTCAGCAACACAATCTCAAATTGTCCCATTTCATTGTGGTAGTGGATGTGCTCCAAAACCCGACCAGCACAGCGCCACAGCCAGTTGGACGCGGTTTTGGCCGTTTCAGTTCGGCACCCAAACCAGCGCATTCAGCTTGTGGCGACTTGAAATGACAGCTCAGAGTGACATGTAAACAAAATACCACCAGAGAGAAACAGCACAGACTAACAATATTTCACCAGGCTTGTATTAAATCCAGATGGAAAATATGCTCAGCCAACTCTTAAAAACTGTGGGATAAAAAAAAAAAATCAGCTTTGCCACAGCATCTCCACCACCATACCTGCTGCTATTCAATTATCAGCTGATGATTAACATCACACCTGCTGTCTCATATGCTGCGATCCGTTTAAGCTAGTTTCCCCACCCTTGCAGTTGGCTCTATGTAACAAGCAGTACGCCAGCATGGCAAAATTTAGCCTAATCAGTGTGTTGTCGATAGAAGGTGTGTGCAGACTGCATGCAAGACGTAAGTTGCCTTCAAGTGATAAGAAAATTAGTCTTGACTCACCGCAAGGTCGCATCTAGTGGCGTACAAACAGCTAAGCTAACTTTTAATTGTGCCCATGCACAAATCTTGTTGCCCCATCTTACAGCTGACATCCCTCCTAACATTAACAGGAACATAGCTGCAACGTAACTTTTGCAACATGTGGCATTGTAGCAACCTACCAAGTTTCCACCACTTTTTGGAGATGTTGTGATATTTAACGTTGCAGCATCCTCTTTATATTAAGTACAGGAAAAGTAATAGAACAGACGTTGTAAAAATACCATTGAATGCTTATTACATTGTAACATTTCAACAACATAGCAGCAATGTGACTAATCATAAAGTTGTACTGTAACATTGCAGTAACGTCACAATGTCACTGTGTTTGAAGGGATTTCTCCAGATGTTTACTGGTGAGATTGTGGTGTGTTTTTAGTGTTGTGTTAGAGTTTGGGGAACGCTGAAACACTTTTCTTCCGTCACTCTCTCTCCTTCCTCTGCTTGTATGCGTTGTGTCTGGTTACATCGTCGCATACGGCTG
>JAJHUR010093781.1:6217-22517 GCA_027495735.1 Lutjanus campechanus | reverse complement strand
CACATCGGTTTGCGCCCAAATTTTTGTTCAGGACAACTCACCACAAGCGGGGACGTGTCAGCCAACTCACCCAGCTGTCAGCCCTTCATCCCCCCGCCCCGCTGCCAGCTCACCTCTACCGTAAAACTTTTTGCCGCTGGTCACGTCGAAAACTTTCATGTTGACAGCCATCAGGATGCGGGGGTTCTGGAGTCCGTCGTACTCCCGCAGCTGCTCCAGAGTGAAGTCCCGTCTCCTCATCTTGGGAAGCGCCGAGGCCTCGTCGCCCTGGGCCGCGTCGGAGACGAGCCGCCTGCCCCACCGCCGGTACACCGCCAGACACACCGCCACCACCAGAACCACAATACTGAGATTCAGCAACATCCCGCCGAGGCCGAGCCCGTCCGACTCTTCCGCTGCCCCCTGCCCGCCGCTTGTGTCAACTGGTCCGCTCGAACTGTCTCCATCGTCCGCCATACTGCACGGTTAGCGCCTACCCGCCCCTGCCAGATGCTGCGTTCACGTCCTGTCGGGAACAGCGGAACCACTAGTTGAGCGAGCAGTGCGTGCTGTCACATCGTGTTCCTTGTTGTGCAATGAAAAAAAAAAACATATGCCCAGCCCTATATCTGTCTGACGGCAGATATAGGGCAGATATAACAAACGATTACTTCTAACTTCTAACTATCGACCCCTTCTCTGATTGTTTTCTCTTTTTTTTCGATTAATCAATGCATCATTTTGTCAGCAAACAGTGAAAGTGTCCTCTAGTGACAGTTTACATGTCACCAAAAGTCCAAAATCCAAAGATATCCACTTTCTTACTATTTACTATCACAGAAGTTTAAGAAAAAACAGAAAATATTCACATTTGAGAAGCTAGAACCAAATGATTTTTATTAAGTGATAGGAATGTAACTATGTACATTTACTCAAGTACTATACTGAGTACAAGATTTAGGTTATTGTAATTTTATTGTATACTTGCATATTCAAAATAACGAAATGCCGTTCTGCCCTGTAGGGTTGCACAATATGTTTTTTTAAAAAAAACATAATTGTGATATGTCAGTTTTTACATCACAATTTTCATTTTCACTGATGAAAAAACTTTTTTTTTAAATTTAAATCCTGATGATTTGACATTTGTTGACATTTTCTTACACCTGAAGAACAAGATTTGTTGGTCAGGGCATCTTTGCAGCATTACAGTACTTCATTATGATGCTGTCTTCTCACATTTTTACTTTATCAAATATTTGCAATTTGATTCTGGTTCTGTGATTTGGATATAGCACATGCCCACGTTGTGATTTTGATTATTTTGCAATTAATTGTGCAGCCCCACTTCCCAGTCCACAGCAGTGTAAGAAGATAGATAAAAAGTATATCTAAAAAAAATCCCTTAAAAAACAACAATACAATTAAAACACATATATTAGCAGTAAAGTACAGATTTGAGGTATTTGTACTTCACTTGAGTATTTTCCATGTTATACAACTTTATACTCCTTCTCCACTACATTCCAGAGGCAAATATTATATTTTTTACTCCACTACATTTGTTGGACAGCTTTAGTTACAGTTACTTTTCAGATTTCAATTTTTCCATACCCTTCCTGTCCAGTCTGAAAACCACGTATCTCCGAATGAGCTGATTTTGGATGTTTCAGATAAACTGAAGAATAAAGTTTCCTTTGTGTGCGGATCCTGATTCTGCTCCTCCAGCTAAATAAACTCTTTAAAACCCTTCTTGGATCAGCTGGAGAATGCATCATCACAAAACTGAAAACAGGCTGTTTTTCTCAAGAAAACTTTTTTTTTAGAGATAGATGGTTCTGAATGGACAGTGATGCTACAAACATATGATGCTCTAATAGACCATGATGCATTGCTGTATGATTAAGCTACCCAACAGAACATGAAATTTTTAAATTAACTCAACATAAACTCAGTAAAATGTAACATATACATGAATGCAGCAATAATTTTAATTTAAAAACATCAGATATTATAATAAAACACTGACAGGGAACATTTGACTGCACAATAAGTACTTTTACTTTTCATACTTTAAGAACCTTTAGCTGATAATACTTGAATACTTTTACTTAAATCAGGTTTTGAATGCAAGACTTTCCAACATTGCTTAATCCAACCCCCCCCACACACACTTTTCCCGTGTTCATCTTAGTGCACTCTGAAGCATTTATTTTAAAAAATCGTTTTAGTAAAATCAACGCACTTTTATTTGAAGATAATACAAATACAAAAGTCCATGCAACCAACTGTTATATTTTGTTTTTACTCAATTTATAAGACACCAACATGAATAACTATAATTAGGATTGTGGACTTGTTTCTTTTTTAAATTAGTTTTTCTATTAGTTGTGCATTAAAGGGGTACTCCAGGAATTTAGTATTGTATTTCTAACTGATTTTCACATCAGATAGGCCGAGTTTCATTATTTTATTGCATCATTTGGTATTTTAGTGATTTTTTATTGTTTAACTTTTAAATGTTACACATTTTTCTTTTCAGTACATTACTAAAATTATAGATGTCATCCTCCTTCTGCTGTGACATGAAGGAAAAAAGAGAAAACGTAAAAGTAAACTAGTTTCGTAAAATAAAGAGGGACAAAGAAGAGAAAAATGGACAGACATGCCAATATGTGACACAAGCACACACACATCAGAAAATCTAACTTCAATATTTTTGATTTGGCTTCGCTGAAGCTTTATTCAGAGACCTATTAAACCTATTAAACATATAAAACACAAAAAGCCCCTGAAAGCCCCATAAAGATCCACTTCTCATTCAGAGCTGAGGTTTACGAGGGACACATGAAGGCATCAAAACACCCGCCCACCATTGTTGCGAGTTGAGACTGGATTGTTGATGGTTTTTGTCCCTCCATGGAGACCCGTAGTGCAACAAACAACCACTGACATGTAATAATAAATCTACAACAACCCAGTAATTTAAATACTTTGTGTTCCTCTGAATTCTTCACATATTTCCTGAAGGGTTGAGTCTGTTTCTTCATCTGTTGGTATCGTGTTTCCTCTGAGGGCAGAAAGAGGCGACTAGAAGAGAGACCAGATCCAAGCAGATCTCCACCAGGCAACAGACGGTGAAGCACCTACTGCAAAGACACCACACTGCCTCATGCAACCAGCAGAGATTTGTTAAGTTTTTAATAAAGTCTCGGTTTACTTTAAGGTGCATAGAAAATTTGTAATGGTAGTCCTATTGTCACTGAGCATCCTGGGTTCACTGTATAACAACTGTATAAACTAAATAAGGAAACAAAAAACGTGATGATGAGCCCAAACTTATCAATTTAAACATTTTTATTTATTCAGAACATTTTATTTATTTAGGATTGTTAAGGACACCCACATTAGTAGATGCAAGTAGATGCACATTAGACCACAGAGCCCCCATCTGAGAGGATTTTGTCTTGAGGATTCTCCTCTGAGTTTTTTTGTTTGTTTGTTTTGTTTTGTTTTTTAGGTTTGAAAAAAATCAATCAACGATCAAACTATGATAATTATAAAGTTAAAATACTCAATTCCTCCTTTTTGCAAGTGAATGCAGCAAGAGATAATGATCTAACACGTATAATTTAGTGACCTGTTCTGGACACATAAAGATTTGAAAATGAAACAATTAAATGTTTTGAGTTAAATTATCTTCATTTGAGGACTTTCCTGAGCAAATATGAATGTATGCATGTGATTGTTTGTGATTAAATCAGGATATTTTGCCACCCCTTACAGCCTCTGTACCACCCTCTTGCCGCCCCATGAATATTTCCCTACATCCGCCTCTGCAACCAAATGCATGATCTCTTAGCAGAGATAATTATAATGCTCTCTAATGCCGGGAGCTGATCATCATAGCAACAGTAATCCAGTAGTTGCGAAACACTAAGCGTGAACTTTACTTTGGTCCTGAGAAGCTGCAGCTTTTATTCACTCAAACTGTACATTTACTGCCAGAAGGACAAAGTCACAGCCTCTGCACATTCATCATCACTCGATTGCACCCTCGCTACGCTGACAAATAACTGTCTGCAATGTTTACACACCACCTTTTATCAGCTCAGCTCGCCTGTAACCTCGACTGAGGTGACTGGAAAAAGTACAAGGTACCGCAATGGAAAACCAAAAGAAGAGTCGAGTCGTACCACGCAGAGGAAATGTGACTGAACGTTTTATCAATGGTTATGTTTGGGTTTTACCTCACACTTTATCCATTTCCCCAGTGATGTCCGGTTTTATTCAGCCGTTATCTGCATGCTGTTTGCACACTTCATGTAAACACGTCTTCCTCCTCGCTGCTTGTTTACTCCAATTGAGATGATAACCGATGAAAAGCACTTTAGTGGAGCTACAGATTTACAGTCGACTGAGATCATCTGACAGCGTTTTGTCTAAGCGACGACAGCTGATGAATTTCACCCTCAAACTGTTGATGGGAACAAAAACCTGCTGATCAGGCTCGATGAGTCGCCCTCAGCAACACCACAAAATATCAAAAGAGAGAGAGAGAAAAGTGCAGCGTAAGCCAACAGAAAGTAGGACAGATCACACACAGACAAGTTCATACAATCAACTGTTATTTTATATTTTTTTGCATTTTACAATTCAAGACTCAAGGCATTAACATGCATCGCTTTAATCCTAAAACACACTCAAAACCACACTACCGATAAAACAAAATCACTTCTTAAAATCAAAAGAATAATTGAATAGCAAATGATTTTTTATAGTATTTACATTTTTTTCTTTAAAATTCAACTCTAAAACCTCTTTAAGTCCATTGATAAAGTAAAAGGAAAGTTAACGATTTAAGTGCTCTAGAGCACTAAGCCTCAAACGTAATATGAAGTAAACTTCAAGCTAAAATATACTGTAGTTTTTTTTTTTTATGATGCTAGCTCACACCCATAATTCCAGCAGAAACATGTCCTTTATTATCATATTCAATAGCAAAAGCCATTAAAAACTGCAATGATTACCTAAGACTATTCCATCAAATCAAGTACATGGAAAAATAAAAATAAAAACAAAAATAAAACAATAAATTATACTACGTCTGGGTGTAAAACGGGACTTAAAGCTTCCCAGATAAATTTGTCATTATTTCTGCAGCTTTTAAAAAGAGGGACAGTTCACCCCAAAATCAAAAATATCTATTTTTCCTCTTACTTTTAGTGCTGTAGATTGTTTTGGTGTGAGTCGCAGAGTTTTGGAGATATCGGCCGTAGAGATGTCCGACTTCTCTCCAATATTATGGGACTAGATGGCGCTCGGTGTGCAGTCGTCAAAGCACCAAAAAATAAATTTGAAAAGCTCAACACCGGTAACTCATTCCAGAAATCATGAACCTGTTACTCAAGATAACACACAGATTTGTTGTGAGCAGTTTCACAGAGGAACTGTTTCTTTCCAGTCCAGTCATTCCCAAACTCTTCTGTGTCCAACCCAAACTTTTGATCACAACTCTGATCACCTCACAAGAAATCAGACCAACGAGGAGATATAAGATATAAAAGGTTCCGGTGTTAATGTGACAGGTCACCAAATATGGTGAAACACCTGTTAAATTAGGTCAAATCAGTAAGTGACAATGTACAGCAAGCAGGTCATTATTGTAAAGTAAAGCCGCCGACGGAGTGATGCAGGATCCCAACGCAGAGTGGAGGCGCCTTCAATCATCCTGAAGGAGTTTATTTCACAATAATCACCTGCTCACTGCACATTATTTCACTTATTACATGGTAATGCAATTAAAAAAAAAACAGCAATTTGACACAAAATATTGATTTTGAAATGATTTTATGGTTATAGAGTCTATGATCGGTCTGCTACACGGAAATAACAGACCTTTGAATGCCGTAACTGGCCAATCAGAATCAAGTATTCTGTTTGTTTTGTTTTATGACTTCTGACTACATATTTCACAGCAATTTAAAACTTATAAAATTGAAACTTAAAAGATTTTTTACTTCCCATGACGTCTATGGGCCCATGTGCAGGGCAATGAAAGTAGTTCTGGTCGATTCCACTGCAGAAAGAAAGTAGTTCCTCCATGAAACTGCTCACAACAAGGTCTGTGGATTATCTTGAGTAACAGGGTCGTGATTTCTATAAAGACACATTAGTGTTGCATTCTTCTAATGCATTTTTTGGTGCTTTGAGCACCACAAGCTGAGTGTCATCCAGTTCCATTAAATTGGAGAGAAGGCAGGCGTCTCTATGACCGGTATCTCCAAAACTCAGCAACGCGGCCAAAACAATCTAGATGGATAAATAGCGCTAGAGGCAAGAGGGAAAATCTGTCTTTTTGATTTTTGGGCTGAACTGTTCCTTTAATTAATTAAATACCAACATGATAGTTTAGCTGTCTGACTTAAAAACATCAGGGCACATCTGTTACGGAGCAGCAGCAGCAGCCTCGTTGGGGGTTAGGGGGGGTCAGTCCTTCACAAATTTATGACTGCAGCTGTCAACTTGATTGTCATGATAAAAAAAAACGAAAAACAAAACGGAAGATGTTTCTGTTAAACGAATGTCAGTTTAAAAAAAGACAAACCTCAAATATTTGATAGGGAAGACTTTAGAGAGCAGAATTTGGATTATTTTGTCGCCGAACGCCCTCCCGTCCTCCCGCTGAATCAGATTAAGGCACACGAGACTATCTGCAGTATCTCCTATCTTGGCAAAAATCACAGTTGAACAGGCCGAGAGCTCCTCACAGACCAGAGCTGTCTTACAGATTGTGGAGAGTTTTGGCATCTGAGAGAATAAAAAGGCAAAATGCAGGGAATGCATTTTTTTTTGTTGTTGTTTTTTTTCTTTTGTTTTGTAAACGTTAACGAGCTGTCAGGCGCACAGATTCAAGCTCACTGCCTACGCTTGCTTGCTTGCTTGCTTTAAAATGAAATGCACAGATAAAAACAATCAAATTAAGTCAACCACGCTCGGTCGCTCTTCATACCCAAACAGTTTGCGGCGGAGAAGAGCGAACGCTGAGCTCAGAGCTGCCGCCGCGTCGCTCTACATCTCTTCTATCCAGACCCACACCTACGGGAGGGGGCTTCATTTATTTGGTGCAACACTTTCCTTCTTCACGGCTCCAGGCTCATTCTTCTTGCCCTGGGCGGCGGCTCCTGCTCCAGCTGTTTTCTGGGCGTTGTCTTTGGGTGTGTTCTGTGCAGCAGCAGCGGCAGCAGCAGCAGTGGTGGTGGTAGAAGTGGAGGTGGTGGCAGCAGCAGCAGCAGCGTTGGTGGATTTGGAGGCCTGCGCAGGTTTTGAGGTAGAGTTGGAAGGATGTCGCCGACGCCTTCCTTCATCCCCAGCCGAGGATGAGTGACGTCTCCTCCTGCCTCCCTCCTCTCCCATCGGGGGCTGCGGACACAGAGGTCAGAGGTCAGCGGTCAATACATGGCAGACAAACAGGCAGCGATAACAATCTACAGACTGAAACTAATTGTAGAGACTAAACCATCCAGATCATTCAACCCCTGATCTGCCGCCCACGTGTTTGATTCGTTCAACAATTCAAAAAGTTACATTAGTTTTATCCTTTGACACTTATTTTACTCCTGTTGGAGAAACAGTCGACCAATCAGAGTTAAGTAGGTCTGATTAACAACGCGGACTTCATCTTACATAGTTAACTACATCCATGAAAAATAGCTGCATAAAAATGGTAACTAAGCTGTGCAAGTTTGTTGTTTTGTCAACTTATTAATGTGAAGTGATCATATGTAACTATTACATTTACTCAAGTACTGTACATGAGTACAATGTTGAGGTACTTAAATATACCTGAATATCACAGCTAAATCATCACAGCTTTTAATTAAAAGCTGCAGAAATAATGACAATAATAAATCCTCGTTTAGTTGTTTTATGTTTGTTTTTATTTTTTTTCAAATTGCAATTCAGAGGATAATTTTAATTTTTACTCTGCTACATTTAATTAATAACTTTAATTACTTTACAGATTCAGATTATAAATAAATAAATTGTGCAGCCTATACACTATTTATTTGTCTAAAAATGTAACTAAAATGTGTATTGGCTGAATGTCTTTAGCTGGTGACTAGTCTTATGTCTCCGTAGTCCAAAGAGAATTCAACAGTTGTGGCTCCAGAGAGATTTTTATCCTGTTCAGGTCAAAAATGGCACTTAAGATAGTAAAGGTTCCTGACCCCTGGGGTAAGATAACCTTTTTTTTTCCTTTGATCTCCAAACCCCAAAATCACAAACCTGAGCCACTAATACACAAAATCAGAGCCTCAAAATCTGTTTTATTTTTTTGCGACTGCTCCTGATTGAAATAATCTCATTTGTCATCTATATAAAGTACTAAATATCTCCAGTAAAGGTTCATCATCTACTTTTTGAGTTTAAATTAAGCAGTAAAATGTGTTAAAGTGGGCATTTTCATGTTTTGTTTTGTTTTTTTGTTTTCTTGACATGTCTTGAATAAATCTTGCATTTATAATAAAAAACATAACAGAGTAATTACTTCTAAACCGTCCAGTTATCAAATTAAACACAAGGTAACTTAGTTCATTAAATGTTTGGAGATTTGTTTTCATTTTTAACTAAAAAAATATTTTTAAGATTTGTCAATATTGTGCCTTTTTTAGTTGTTATTGATAAGAACGCTGAAGATATGACAGGAAACGGGGAGAGAAAGTAGGGGAGCGATGCCAGCAAAGGACAACAGGCTGGAGTCGAACCCACGGCGGCTGCAGACGACTCTTAGCATCAGTACATGTTGTGCAGACTCAATTAACAGAGTTACCAGGGTGCCCCAGAAAACATCTTTTAAAAAGACTCTGCATTTTTGCTCATATATCAGACGTGGACACTCACCACCACCCTGAAGTCCTCCAGGTTCTTGAACTGGGAGAGGTGTTCCTTCAGCTTTGGGTCAATGGGCTGGTTCTTAATCTTAGAATATTTCAGGAAAGCCCAGAACTTCTCCAGTCCGTACAGCTGACCTGGAGGAAGGAAAACGGCACAGAGCAACAACTCAATTAGTCAAAATTGTCAAATACTATTTTAAACAGACGCGCTTAAAGGTTGGTGGTTCCATGCATCAAATAAGGTCCACTGCACAGCAACAGTTTTTAAGTCCTGCAGTCATGATGTCTGTCACATCACATTTTTGTGAACAAACTGAAGCCATGTTGTCTAAACTGTTGTAGTTTCCCCTGCAGAGAAGTTTAACTGATTGAAAGCTTGAGAAACCTGCTGCAGAAAAATCAGATAACAACAATTTCCTGGACACTACATGGCAACAAGTGAGTGCTTTAAAGTTTTCCTGGTTTTTAGGAGGGGACCGGGGTCTTCAGGGGCAGACAGCAGGTCAACAGTATATAACACAGAGAAGTGGTCATCTGAACACTTGGAACCTGCAGATTAACTTGAGATGCAGCTCAGCATGTCTGTCAAGCTTTCTAGTCAGAAATTTTCAATAAGCATTGTGTTTTAGAATATTGTGATGGAAGTATATGATGGCCATTCCCATGATACATGGGGGTGTGAATCTCTTTGCTCCTCAAGATTTGATTAAATGCTGATTCAGACAGCAATGCCCGAACATCGTCCAGGAAAACAGTAAAAATCGCTTTTAAAATATTGCTAAAACAACATCTCCTGATCAAACAGCTCTCCTCATCTATTATATATTATTATTATAAACATGTCTGTTGACAAACAGACACAACTTGTAGACAGAGTGGCTTTTGTCCTTGTTGCCTTCAACTTCACAGAACCAAAAATGCTTCCATAGATTAGATTTTAAATCAGGAGGTGCCGATCAGACTGATTCCATCTGCAGTTGTTCACGCTCAGCCATCCTCACCAAAACTGAAGAAGTAGCCCAGTTTAGAACGAAAAAAACGACGCACGTTACGTTTCAGCATCCAGCTGGTTCAGCCGCAAGGAACGTATTGCACAGTTCTCAGCTATCATTAAGTTGAGAACTAGGTTTTTTATTTCTGATTACTGACTTTTCTGCATTGATTCATAATCTTTCAAGACAGAATTGTGATGCTTCCCCATACTCCATTGATAGCATTTATTACACAGATTTGGTGCAAAATTTAACCAGTTTTGACCACTTAAAATGGTTAAAAATGGTCTAAAATCCATCCAAAATGTCACATTAAGACCGTGACCTTGAGGAACACCACAAGAAACTGCTCTGATTTAGAATAAAAAAACTTTGGACGTTTGGATTTAAGAAATGTAAGAAATGCATTTTTTTTTTTTTTGCCATTTATCCTGTTTTCATTCAGATATCTCGAGACAAGAGGTCAGTTTTCACCTCGCCAAAAATCTATCCTAATTTAGAGCTTCATTTAGCTGACGCCCAACACGCCGGCATGACCTTGTTGGTACCCATTACAGCCTGTGAAAGACATGCGACCTTGCAGAAGTGAGGAAGTTAAGATAAGGAAACATCTCCTGTGAAGTTGCAGTCTGGCACGAAGAATCTTAATTAGTACATTAATTATCATAGCTGGTTATGAGTCATAGGTACAGAATCTGGGTGGAGACTGTGTCCAGACATTTACTGTTTAATGTTGTTTAGTCTTCAGTGTCACATCTTTCAGACAGACAGAGAGAGAGAGAGAGAGAGAGGAGGGGGGGTTCTGAATGGGAAACGTTTAACTGAACACCAAAATAACTCGGCTGGAAATAAGTGGCTGAAGCGTTTACTGGCAATCCTCCATTCTGCTTCACTGGGTCACTCTCGGTGTTGAAAGAGGTTGAGAAATCGACTTTAATCCTCTTTTTTTCCTCTTTTCACACAAACTACACATTCAGCTTCAGACCTTCTGCAAAGTGAACTTTTAAGTCGGGTCAAGCCGATTTACAGAACAAATACTGGCAACACTCATCACGTAGCATTAACGCTGCATAATGAACAATTTATGCATGTTTATGACACACGGCATTATTGTTGTGAAATAAGAACTTTTGTTAAATAAATTCTTTTCATTCTCCTCATATGAAACATCTGTAACCAGTGTATAAACAGTTAATGAATCAATATTTATTTATTTATTTGTTTAATTGTCAAATACAAGGAAAAAATAAACTATAAAAAGTCATAACAGGTTACAATAACACAATAAAGATGAAGTGCAAAGGGGCTTTTTATTCAGGTTAAAGACCAACTGTGACACCTGTCACTGGTTAGATGTTTTTTTAAGCTAAAAAAGGTCATAACATATATTAAAAAGCCAAGAGTACATTCATATATAGTAGTTTTGACTGAATTCATGCGCTTACCTGTTAACAATTAATAATAAATTATACTTTTTAAAAAATTCTATGAGTCTCAGTGTCATTTTACTTTTGTTGCCCGTTTCAAGTAAATTTTTGTTGTTATTGTTTTTAAGTTTAAGGTTTAAAATAGTTTATAAATAATAACTAATAAATAATAATTATTTAAGATATTTATAGATTTGCTTTTCACAACTTTAGAGTGTCTAATAAAGCATTTATCTAATAATTATGTATGATTCCAACTGTGTTAACAAACGTTCAATAATTGTTTCTACACCAGTAAAGAAAGTTTCACATGAAGAGTTAAACACTTATGTGTTTACAGCTACATTATAGAGTGTTATAAACCACTTTTTAATTGTTTAGAAGCTGCTTATAAGCAGTAAATATTATTAATAATATTGTATTTTGACAGGACTTTTCTTTATGTTATTAAGTTATAAATGAAGAACATTTTTGGGAATGTTAACATGGAAGTTTTGTGGGTTACAGACAATCACACAGGATCATTTTGATTTTCATTAAAATGCCAAACAGCTTCACAACATCATAAATTAACTAACAATTTTAAAAATAATGATTCATCTATTGCAAAACCGTTAAAGACATGTGAGAGAAGATGAGCTGCAATTATTTTGATAGATATTGTGATACTAGTTTTCACTACAAAAATATAAAAATGATAATGCTAATAATAATAAAAATAATAAAACAATACTGAAGAACAGCTTAAACTCCAGATCTGAGAGATTGGGCAGATGTTGTTGAAGACTGTATCCTGTGAGTCAATGCTCAACAGATTAAAAAGGTAGTTAAGAAGATGAGACTTCCTCCAGGAAGTTTAGATTTCAGCTATAATCAAACATTTTCTATGAGTGTGACATGTTTTATTTTCTTTTTTTATTGTGGACTGAAAAACCCGGTTGGTGTTTTCATTCTGTAACAGTGACCATTTGTGCGATTTTATTCTGAAAATCTCTGTGAACCAGTGAAAGTGACAGGTGACATTTGGGACGGGGTTTTTTCACGTTAATTACCTTTCTCAAAGTCCTTGAGGGTCTCTTCTTGAAAGTCCTTGAACAGATCTAACCTGAATCTCTTCTCCAAACCGTAGCTGTAGTATCTGAAGAGACACTCCAGTCCGTACCTGCAGCGGGGAAAACAAATATTTACCTGCACTCTGACCACAGAAACAAGTAAACAAATGACACTCAAATTTTGGCTTCTTGACAAATGTGTGTTTACATGGACGGGATGTTATGTCATCGCTTCATTGTGAGCCAATCTTCAGCATAACCGTCATTTTCCCACATGTGCCTCCCAACAATCGACAACAGTAACTCTTTGTCTGACAGATTATTCATGACTTTAACGAAGCTGATAAAGGAACCAGACCGACGAGTCGACCAGTTCTTCATCAAATTAAGTCGATGTCAGCTGCTACATAAAAAGCTGACAAAGTTGTTAAATTGTCTGCCAAAACGCCCCGAAACCACATTCACTCCCACTTCAACGCGCGGGCCAGAGCCGCCTACTTATTTAGACAAGAATGTAGGTGTGACAGGTGTCTGAAGATGAAGACGCCTCTGGCAGATACACAACAATGTCAAAAGAGAGGCAGCCTCCCCCGTTAACGCTCTGCTGTCGAGTAATGACGACCAAACACCGAGGAATCAGTAACCCATCAATGAGTAAAGTTTACACAGAGAAGAGGGCGTCAGCTTTTGCAAAATAAAAGCTTTTCTGCACGTGTTCAGTGGAATTAGGGCTGCACTATTAATCGCAATAAAATCGCAATATGGCAATAAGTGCAATATGCAAATTGCAGAACCAGAACCAAATTGCAATTAAAACAGCATTATAATGAGGTACTGCAGTGCTGAAGAAATAACCTGGCCTAAATCTTGTTCTCCAGATGAAAGAAAACATGTTTGTTTGGTTCAGACTTGAATAAATATCACATCATCGCGATTCCTCTGAATTTGAAGATTTAACACGAATTGTGCAACAATTAGTTCCAACCAAGTAATTTGACCGGATGAGAGACACTCAAGTGAAAGAGTACAACATCACTGGGAGTTTTAATAACTGTTGGCCTTTATTAACGGTACAATTGCGACAAACTAATTACAAGTATGACTAACAGAGACCACAGAGACGGGAGGCGTTTTGTTCATGATTCAGGGATAATTACTGTGGGACCACGGTCAGACACTTTTTAATCCGCACACAGAGAAGGATGCAAGAACAGCAGCAGCTTTTGATCCGTTAATCAGGGAAAATAACCGCACTTACATGTACGTGTGGTACCGTTGTTACGAAATGATTTGCATAAATATAGTCTATAGGTACATAGTTTAAAACATATAAAACAGTTTTGTCGTTGGCACTCGGCCTGCAGCCGTGATGATTTTCAGTCGAACAGCACTGCCTCTCGTGTGATGATGCTTAAATGAAGGATGACAAAGTCCTGCTGGTTTATGGCTTCTCCTCACTGCTTTCCTTAGGTATGTTCTGGTTATATATGGTGATCTTTGGTAATTAACATGTGCACTTCCTGTTTGTTTGCAGCATTGTTGAGATCTGCAGTACGGGCGTGTGCAGCATTCCCAAGAACCCCTCACCCGATCGACTTCACGCTCTCCCTTCGGTCCTTAGCAATACAGCTACATGTGAGGTGTGAAGTCGACCGGATGAACGATTGGTCCAGACAAGTTCTGTACCAAATTTGGTTACGACTGTTTAAGATTTGTAGGAAGAGTAGTGAAAAAACATTTGGAAAAAAGATCAAAATGACAAAATGGACCCTTACCTGCAGATGTGACAGTAACAGCTGCTAGCTTGTTTATGTTCGTACCGTTGGCGAACAGGTTAGGGTAACTTGCCATTTTTAGCGTGTAGGTCACGCAAGCATCCTTCACACATGTATTGCAATGCTGCACTTATCTAGACACTACCCAGAGGAGCTGCATGTGTGAACGCAAATGTCAGCATCAGTTGCCCCTAAATTAACCCTGCAAGCTTCCTAGTCCAAAGTCCGGTTGAGCCACATGGGTGAAAAGAGCAGGTCGATGACCAGAACGAGCATGTGGGCATGTTGAAGATGTTTTGCGGCGTGCGGGGGTTAATACGCTGCGAGGCGGTGGGAGGGCGCTGACCACTGGACCACTGACCACTTTTTTCCTCAAGTGCTGAATGCTGCCTGTAGTACACGGCCAGTGGGAGGCTTCTCCCACACAGTGTTCATCCGGTGAGTCAAACCAAACAGACACCAACTGACGAGCACATAAAGAGCTTTGCTGTGCGTCCTCGAGGGGTTGCTCTGTGGATATTTGTGTTTGCCGTTTGTTTGTCTCTAGAGCCACCGCAAATTAGCCTGTGTACACGTCTCAGTCAATATTTAGCATTTTCTGCCCGAGGCACAGAAACGTGTTTGCATGGAGCTGAGCAATTAAACATCACCTTTGGTGCTCCTCACCTGTTGTTTTCTTTGGCGTCTTCCACCGCATACTGTTTGAACTCCTCGTACATCTTCCTGTTGAAGTTGTCCCTCAGGAAGAAGGACCAGAACCTGAAGAGAGTGTTCATCTCCTGAGACTGGCCGATCCCCAACCGTTTCCTCTCTGAAACACATCGAGTCAGTCACCAGTCAGTTATGAACACCTGTACAATCTACATGAATCTGCTGCAAAAACACAACTTTATTTGTTAAATTAAAACCAATCAGCCACCTCTTCTTCTATTTAACAGCTTTACAAAGTGTGAGCGTGTGATGGTGTGAGTGATTTTTTTTTTGTCTCCGTACCGTTAAGGCACCGTCGGCGGTACTTGTGGTATCCCTGCTGGGTGAAGCCGTTGTCCCTCAGCAGCTCGTGGGATGGATGCCAGAATTTGGGCAGAGACTGGGGGGTGCAGCCGTAACTTCCTGACAGCGGGGCTCCTTCTGATGGAGAGGCGTTGGAGCTGCTGCAGGAGGACGGAGGAGGCGAGAAGACGCTTGAGCGGCACAGCAAGAAACCCACATTCACAGTTTTTAACACTTGCTGTTATGTTAATTTGAGTTAAAATCTATTGATAACCAGGGATGTTCTGATGCAATATTTTTAGATATTGCACATATTCAGCCTGATCAAATTCCTACTTTGCAGTTTACACCATCCGTCATGAACTGCTGAAATGTGTTATCAGTTAGTCGACAGTAAATCTGCAACAATTTTCATAATGAGTAATTGTTTATGTCATTTAAAAGGAAAAACAATAAATATTTACAAGTTCAAGCCTCTCAAAGATGAGGATTCACTGCTCTTTTCCATTTTATTAGAATGGAAATGAAGTATTTTTGAGTTGTGGACTGTTGGTCAAACAAAACAAGACATTTAACAATGATATCTTTAGCTAACTGAACTTGTGATGGGCATTTTTTCCGCTTTTCACAAATTTTCACTGTTCACTTATAGATTCATCCATGCACTGCAGTTCTTTTCTTACCTAATCATCACTGACAGCTACTTTTAACATGAAAAATATGGAGTTAGAGTTGATATATTTGTAAGAAAACAGAAAAATACTTGCTATTTTGACAATATTGTGCTACTAAAACCCCTTGCACACATGCAGTTTACCCCTTAAATGTTTAAGATTATGAGTGAAGGCTCTCGATTGCAGGAGTGTTAATTAAAAGAAAGATTTCCTGCCTTACTTCCACATGCCACCCCCCACTTCTAACTTTAACAAGGTGTGCAGGATTTCAGCCATCATCTATTCCAGCACTGACACGGCATGTGTGAAACGATACAAGACTGAAAACGTTCCTGAATTAATCTGCATATGCGAAAAGTGAAAATTACTCGCAGTGCCTGAAAGGTTATCCCAGTAATGTGCGGGGAACTGTGTGTGAGAAAGGTTTGAGAAAGACATCTATTCTGCAGCTGTAACAAAGGGAAATGTAGCTATCAGATTGCCTGGCCTTGCAGAACTCCATATTAAATGA
>JAJHUR010093779.1:3915-15848 GCA_027495735.1 Lutjanus campechanus | reverse complement strand
AAGGGACTAAAGGTGGTGGATGTGGCGTGTGGAAGTGGTGATGCACAAACACTTGCTGTGACAGAGAATGGTAAGAAACTGACTCTTTTTTTTGGCTTAAATCCATCAGCCTCACCCAAACTGAAATGTTAGCATTATTATTCACTGTCTCTGTGTGTTTCCTACAGGTCAGGTGTGGTCCTGGGGGGACGGAGACTATGGTAAACTGGGCCGAGGAGGCAGTGATGGCTGCAAGACACCCAAACTTGTGGAAAAACTGCAGGACCTGGACATAGTGAAGGTATGCTGCGGCAGCCAGTTTTCAGTGGCCCTCACCAAAGATGGCCAAGTGTACACCTGGGGAAAGGGAGACAACCAGCGCCTTGGACATGGCACTGATGAGCACGTTCGCTACCCTAAGTTGCTTGACAGTCTACAGGGTGAGCTGACTATCGTCTCATATATCTAAATTATCTTCAGAAACGTCTAGAATACAAAGACTGATCTTTGCCTTTATGTTTGCAACCAGGAAAGAAAGTTGTGGATGTTGCTGTGGGATCTACACACTGCCTCGCCCTCACTGATGATGGAGAGGTGCACAGTTGGGGCAGCAATGATAAACTACAACACTTTGATACACTCTTTTCTAACAAGAAGCAGCCTAAAGCACTCCCAGGGCTTAACTCCAAACACATTGTGGGAATCTCCTGCGGCCCAGGACAGGTAATTCATAAATGTCATTAATAAGTTTTAAATGCTAATGATTATAGATCCAAAACATAACACTGAAGTGTTTGTTTGTCTTCAGAGCTTCGCCTGGTCCTCGTGCTCAGAGTGGTCTGTCGGGCAGCGTGTGCCCTTTGTGGTGGACGTTTGCCCCATGACATTTGAGCAGCTGGACCTGCTCCTGCGACAGGTCAGCGAGGGGATGGACGGCAGCTCAGACTGGCCTCCCCCACAGGAGAAGGAGTGCATGGTAGTCGCCACACTCAACCTGCTCAGGCTTCAGGTAGGTGACAGTCTGTTGAAAGCTTGTGACAGCTTTAGATTTTATCAGCAATTAAGTTTTTCAGGGCTCTGACAACAAAGGCCATTGAACTTAATCAAACCACACACAATTAATTGCAATATTATTAAAATTGCAATATGGCGAAGTGCAATATCCAAATCACAGAATCAGAACCAAATCACAATTTTTTGAAAAAGGAAAAATGTGTGAGACTTATTGGATTTCTGATCATAACATCTGTAAAACCTCACTTCTTAGCTCCATGCAGCCATCAGTAACCAGATGGATCCTGAGGAGCTGGGCCTGGGGCTTGGCAGCGTGCTGCTTAACAACCTCAAACAAACGGTGGTGGTACTCGCTAGCAATGCTGGGGTGCTCAATACTGTGCAAGCAGCTGCCCAAGCAGTTCTCCAAAGTGGCTGGTCAGTGCTTCTGCCCACTGCTGAGGAGAGGGCGAGGGCATTATCCTCTCTTCTGCCTAATGCTGGTGAGTGCAACCTGCTATCACTGATTAAACACAGTAATGGACACTTAATAGTCCAATAAACATACTATGAAGTCGAAAAATGATTGGGACCGGAGACACTGAGGTTTTCTTTCTTTCTTTTTTTTTTTTCTAGCATCCGGAAATGAAATGAGTGTGAGCCCCGGACGTCGCTTCATGATCGACCTGTTGGTCAGCAGCTTAATGGCTGATGGAGGGCTGGAATCTGCACTGAATGCAGCCATCACTGCTGAGATACAGGTCAGTGAGTTAAATGTATGAGTCATCACTTGTCTCTCTTTTATCACACAGTGTATTCAGCTTCATTCTTTTAATTTGTTATGGATTGTTTACCACATGCTCTGGGCCATTGTGCAGATGTCCCCTGATAATGTAAATGTGTAGTTTCTAGACACAGTTAGTGTAATATTGGAATCCTTCAACTTATACAGAATATGAGAAGTTAATGGTTAAAACAGGGTGGCTACAGGTTCTTTAAAAAGTCTTAAAATCTCTTAAATTCACATTTACAAATAAAAGGCCTCATAAAGTATTAAATAGTCTTAAATTCAGTGTGGGAAGGTCTTAAATATTTATCCATTGAATGTTTTAAGCATGGTCTCGGGCTTTTCTTATTCAGAATATACATACAAGGAATGATATTGGCTAAATAATAAGCAGGAAATATTGATGTGTAGATAATTGTCTCAACTCCAAAATTTGGGCAAAAGGCAAGCTTTAAAAAGTGATGTAATCTACACAAGACAAGATTCATCATGACAACGGACTGCAAGCTAAATGAGTTCTGATGGCATTTACCTATTTATTTAAAATCCATGTATAAACCCTGCAACAGAATCACAATGATAATACGGGGGTCTAAATACTTTCAGTATAATACGAGTGAATTCTACCTTGATACCACCTTATTTTAGATTCTGGCTAGAAGACAGTTGTAATATAATTAAAGACAAATATATTTTCACACTAATAAATGTATTTAGATAAATGTTCTATATAATCAGTTATTGTCATTTTGCATTGCTTATCATTTTGAACTGACCTCTGTATTTACTCAGAAGTGTATGCCCATATTTTCACATTTTCTGTTTAGTTTTATTGCAAATTTGCCTTATTGCATTAAAAAGTCTTACTTTTAACTTGCTGTTACATGTTGACACCCTATTAAATGTCCTGCACCCACATCCCTGAACTCCAGAAATAACCCTCTCACTGCACGTCACTTTGTAATTGCCAGGACATTGAAGCCAAGAAGGAAGCTCAGAAGGAGAAGGAGATTGATGAGCAGGAGGCCAATGCTTCCACCATGCACCGCTGTCGCACCATGCTGGACAAAGACCTCATCAACACCGGGATCTACGAGTCCGCGGGGAAGCAAAGCCTGCCCCTGGTGCAGCTTGTACAGCAGCTGTTGAGGTACCTGCTCTTTGCCTGAATCCTGCTACACCTCTGCCACTGGACAGAGTAGCCCCTTGCTGTTTGCTAGCAGATTTATTCATTTGATGTTTTTCGGCAGGAACATCGCCTCCCAGACCATTGCGAGGCTGAAGGATGTTGCCCGGCGTATCTCCAACTATTTAGAGGCTGAGCACGTAAGCAAGGAACGCTCTGCCTCTCTGGACCTGCTGCTGCGCTTCCAGAGGCTGCTGGTTAGCAAGCTCTACTTGGGTGTGAACGGCACAGAGAATGTTAATGGATACAGTAAGTCATGTATTTCAGCCTAAATGTTTTTCAGTAGTGGTGCTGATAAATTTAACTGGCTATGGAAATGAGCTCTAAATGGGAAGTATTTGATATCTCTGTTTTTGCAGATCCGGAGCTTCTGGGTGTTGGTTCTCTGTTAAAAAAGTACATCGCCCTGCTGTGCACTCACATCGGAGACATCCTCCCAGTGGCAACAAGCATTGCCTCTACCGGTCGCCGCCATTTTGCTGAAGTCTCTCGCGTTATTGAAGGAGATCTAACTGGTAATCCCTCTTTCATAGTGCTGAGAGTTTTATGTGCTGCATGAATTGCATGTATACCTTTCAGGAATTTTGGATTGATTGATTTATTTATGGATTAGAGGACACAGAAACAAAAAAAATCCAAAGGCTAGTGTGTTGAAGTTAAAATACTTATTACCAACATGGTTCTGGATGTTAGATGGATGTTAGAAGACAAAGAAAACACAATACAGTCCTGAAATTCAAAGACATGTCACCACAATTTAAAAAATAAAAAACTGCCATGTCTGAAAACATGGACAGTAATAATGGCATTTCAAAATTCAACCTTTAACCTGACTTCTTCAAGTTACACTTGTATTTAAAGCTGTTCATGTGTAGTGGAAGGCTGTTACACAATATATCAGTTCTGACTATGGCTGCAACTAATGATTATGTTTACTACTGATAAACCTGCTGATTATTTTAATAATTAACCGATTGATCTTTTAGTCTGTATAATGTCAAAAAAAAGGTCAGGAAAAATGCATATCACAATATCCCAGAGCCCAAAGTGACATCTTCATTTCTTCTTTTGTCCAACCAACAGTCCAAAACCCAAAGACTCTTCATTTATTTATCATGATTGACAATGAAAAACAGTGAATCCTAACATTTAGAAGAAGCTGGAACCAGGAAATGTTTGACACTTTTGTTTTAAAAATAACTTCAACGATTAACTGATCATCAAAATAGTTGGCAGTTTATTTTCTTTTGATCAATTAATTGACGAATCATTGCAGCTCTACTTCTGGTTACATTATTCTTATGGATGCCTTGCTGTTTCTTCTTCAATAGGAGTCCTGCTGCCTGAGCTGGTGGTGTCCATCGTCCTCCTCCTCACCATTGATGCAGGTCTGATGCAGGAGACTGGTTCGATCCCTCTCCTGGCTGGACTCCTGGAGCACCTCGATCGTTTTAACCACCTGGCACCAGGACATGAGAGAGACGACAATGAGGATCTGGCCTGGCCAGGAATTATGGGTATAAAACCAAATGTGTCTTATAGTGTCACTGATGTGAAATTAGCTGAATGCTAATCTTTGAGGTGAAGATTATAAGACTATGTCTCCATCATGGTTTTGAATTTAACTAGCTCTTTTTTTTTTGCTGTGGCAGGATCCTTCTTCTCAGGCCAAAGTTCCAAAAACAATGAGGAGGTTTCCCTCATTCGCAAGGCTGACCTGGAGAACCACAACAAAGATGGTGGTTTCTGGACAGTCATTGACGGAAAAGTTTATGACATCAAGGACTTCCAGGCTCAGTCCCAGTCGCTATCAGGAAACAGTATCCTGGGTAAGGTTAAAAAATATATTTTTGGATTAAGATGTGACCTAATTTATCAGAATAAGTTTAGACTTTAAAAAAAAGACAGACAGTGGGGAAGATTACTGATCTCATTGCATTTTTGTTTTCCTCTTTTTACAGCCCAGTTTGCTGGAGAGGACCCAGTGGTTGCTTTGGAAGCTGCTCTGCAGTTTGAGGACACGAGGGAGTCGATGCAGGCCTTCTGTGTTGGCCAGTACATGGAGGTACCAACTATTCCGCACATTTCCTGGATTAATTTCTGCCTTCTTAATTGGTTCCAGTCTTTGATAATTTGATTCTTTATGATCTACAGCCTAACCAGGAAACAGTCACCACTCCAGACCTCAGCAGTCTCTCCTCCCCACTCATTGACACAGAGAGGAACCTCGGGCTGCTGCTCGGTCTTCACGCCTCCTACCTGGCCAAGAGCACCCCCCTGTCCCCCATGGAGATTGAATGTGCCAGTGGGTTCATTGATTTTTGCAGCAACGTAAAAATCAAGATGTGTCTGTTTCTGTATTTGAACCGGTTTAACTTAACTTTTTTCTCCAATCTTTTTGCACAGAATGGCTCCAGTCCTCCATATTCTCTGGGGGCCTGCAGACAAGTCAGATCCACTATAACTACAATGAAGAGAAGGATGAAGACCACTGCAGCTCTCTAGGTACAACCACTCCAGACAAGGCCAAACTCTACTCCCGCAGAATCACCCTCAGCGACCACGCACAGCCTTTCCTGCAGGCCATTGCTGACAACAACACTCAGGACCACACTGTGAAGGTACAGGCATGACAAAAACGACTCAGGACCAAACAGCGTAGCTACACAGGAGCCGTGAAGCTGAAGGATACAGTCATGCTTTCATGTTTTGTTTTTTGTTGTCATATTATAGGACTTCCTATGCCAAATAGAGCGTTGCTGTAAGCAGTACCATCTTATTACGCCCATCACCTTCCCCCCGGAACACCCTGTGGAGGAAGTCGGCCGCCTGCTGCTCTGCTGCCTGCTCAAACATCAAGACCTCGGTAACCTAGCAACTGGTCTCAGACAGGCTGTTTGACGAGGAATTAGGAGCTAAATTTGGCTCACTTTGCAATTGAAATGGGCTTTTTATTGTTATCTGTTATGCATAGAAGCATTGCAATCTCTCCTCTCTGCACTTCCACAATCTCCAACACTGTTATAAACACATCTTCACATCTGAAATGATTTGTGCTGGACAGCAATTTAGTGTTAAATCTCTTCCTGTCACAGGTCACATTGCTCTTTCACTCGTCAGTCAATGTGCCTTGGGTGTGGACCAAGGGAAACAGAGGTCCCTCCCTAAATCTGTGATTGACGTGTGCCGCATGGTCTACCAGGCAAAGTGTTCTTTGATTAAGGTATGACTCCTGCTCGCAGCTTGTTAACTATAAAAGAACAAAACACAAGATTGTGCAGAATGAATGTTGTGCAGGCAATTTGTGATACAAAGAGGAATGGGGCTTTTAATGATGCGTTTGCCTTGTCACACTTCTTTTAGACCCATCAGGAACAAGGTCGCTCTTACAAGGAGGTGTGTGCCCCCGTCATCGAGCGTCTGCGATTCCTTTTTAATGAGCTGCGTCCGGCTGTTAGCAATGACCTGTCTATAGTGTCCAAACTGAAGCTGCTGAGCTCTCAGCCGCGCTGGAGGAGGATCACCCAGAAACTCATCAGGGACCGCAGGAAAAAAAGAGGTGGGTCATTCAAAATCTAACCCCACAGTGATGATACATGCCTGCACAAGAGCGAACGAGTTATTGAGTTTGAAGGTGCGCACACGAGGGAATGAGTTATTGTATACGCAAGAGAGATTGAAGAATGTTTAGTTCTTGTGAAGGGTGGAACAGCTGAACCTTTTAGCCATGATGAAGGTCAGATTGGAGGGAACAAGAGCTGTCAGCAAGCCAGCTAACTACTGGATCATTTATAGAGAACAGTGGCAGTAACCTGCATGTAATGTAATGTTACCCCTCAACAGAATAATGTTAAGTTATACCAAGTTGAATTCTCTCACTTCTTGCAGCAGACGATAAATACACGTTATGCATGACATGCTTTAGTTTGGACTTTGTTTTGTAATTATGTTAACCTGTGACCAGGACCAGAGTAATCTCAAAAGTCATCAGAAATGAGCATTTAGTATCTTATTAAAAAAAAAAAAAAAAAAAACTCGCTGGGGGAGCATACCCAATTTTCAGGGTTTTCTGAACATACAACCTATTTCTTAATTTAACTGTGTTCTGTTTTCAGTGCCTAAGAAGTCAGAGTCTACTGACATAGAAGAGCCAAAACTGGAGAATGAAGGGACCAATGAAGAGGAACTTAATGTCCACATCAGCCCCACACCTGCGGACAGGAAATCACCCACTAGCAGGACATCCAAGGTAGTTCAGTGGGCTTAATTATTGAAAGATTTCATAAGATGAAAATTAACCGTGAAAAACAATTTCCCTGGGAGCTTCTTTAATGCAATCAATTTTATGTTTTAAAAACTGTCATGGGAACAGGAAAAAATAAATGAGAATGAGAATAACTGATAACCTTTAGTGCTTCAGACACAATCTTATCAGTCTGACAGTTTTTCTTACGGGTGAAGGACTCTGCCTGAGTGAACAACTTGGGAATACTGACGCATGTGTAGTCACAGTGGCTGTGGTTGTGCAGTTTGATATTCCTGTGTTGTTTTCTTACTTTACAGCAGGACAAGTGGCATCCGCTTCTGAACACTGTGGCCAATGTCCAGAAGTATCGGTGGCTGAAGCACAGTGTTCAGGGTGCCTTTTCACAGTCCAGCCTTATGGCCACCATAGTGGAGTTTGCACTGAAAGAGGAGCCCCTGGATGTGGAGAAGATGAGGAAGTGTCTTCTCAAACAGGTGACTGTAAACAGCGGATCATCACTGGGTTCATAAGTACTTGTTGAGATGAAGTGGAAAACAAATAAATGGTCAACAGTGTATGATTTGCTCTTGGTATGTAAAGATGTCACAGATGTTAACTGTGTTTGGTTGTAGCTGGAGAGGGCTGAGGTGAGACTTGAAGGAATTGACACCATGCTGAAGTTGGCCTCCAAAAGCTTCCTGCTGCCGTCTGTGCAGTATGCAATGCTCTGTGGCTGGCAGAGGGTCATACCAGAAGGGACCAGCATTGGGTAAGTCAACACTTTGAGATGTTTGGTTTAAAAAAAAAAAAGACATGGAGACATTTCTCTGAATCTTGTGTAATGCATTGATATGATAGCTGGTTTATTAAGTTGGATATAATAAACCAGCTATCAACAACAATTTAACTTACCTACATAATAGTAAGCATCTAAAAAGTGTTAGAAATTAGTTTTAATATGAATATTAAACATTGTCATTTTTGTTTTTGTGCACTTTCCTGATATTGGATTTGAATCAATGCGCTCAGACATTTATTACGAAAATTATGCAATTAATTCCATGAACGAGTCATTAAAAATCCACATCAGTTGTCCTGTCCACAGCCGTTCATTGCGTAGCTTCTCTGTCAGTGCTCCTGTGGGATACATCAAAACATGATGTGCTACACCTGCACAGTCTTGAGAAATTGTCTAAACAGCATAATGAGCTGTTTCTTGAAGTACGTTTCCTAAAAGTTATGAATGTTTATTTGCATTCGGATTTTTGTGGATAACTTAATGAGACACTCAGCTTTAACATCATATTATACCCTTTTACTATTTCATGCCAAAATCTATTGCCAGAGACTAAACATGATGGTGGTTTGTTCATGTGAACCTGTGTGACTGTTAAAGCATAAGACACAAGTAATGATGTAATGATGACATCTGTTTTAGCCACAGTGTTGTCGTCAGGTATTCGGCCTTCTGACGTTTCAACTCACCTTTTCAGAGAGCCCCTGTCTGACTGCCTGAAGGACGTGGATCTGATCCCTCCCTTCAACCGCATGCTTTTGGAGGTGACCTTCGGCAAGTTGTATTCCTGGGCCATCCATAACGTTCGCAACATCCTGCTTGAGGCCAGCGCCCGCTTCAAAGAGCTCGGTGAGTGGTGTGGTCATCTGGTGGTTTCATCTGAGAAAACAACACTGGTTATAGTATAATATAATTTTTATCATGCAATAGATCCTCTGTATGTTTGTATGTGAGTGACCAATGGGGCGTCCATAGAAAAGTTTCACTTCATCTTAAACTGGAGCATCTGCAGATTAACTTCATACCCAGTATGTTACGGTCCACCAAAGGTAGACATGATACAAGATGAAAAAAATCCCTGTTTTGTTACTGCGGGTTGATCTAAGCAGCTTTATGCCAAAACACTAACCCTCTGAATAGCCGTAACTTCCACTGGAACATGCAGTGTAAATAACTTTCAATTTCAGCTTATGTGAATTTATCCAAAAATGTGGATTTCTAGATCTTTTATATTGTTAGAAAACTTACATTATACTATACTATACTAAACAAAAAACTTCAAAACTGGTTGCTTCTGACAATGGTGGTGGTATCGCAACAGGTGCTTCACCATCGGCCTGGTTGAGATCTGTACTCTGAGTGCATGCTTTTAGTTTGACATGTTATACATAAAAACTAACTCATTGCTCGCTTGTTCTTGTAACCAGGCGTGCAGCCTGTTCCCTTGCAGACCATCACCAATGAGAACCCAGCGGGACCAAGTCTTGGCACCATTCCACAAGCCCGCTTTCTTCTGTCCATGATACACATGCTGTCTCTGAAACATGGGTCCAACAGCCTCAGTCTCTTATTAAATTCAGGCATATTGGCCCTCACACAGAGTATACTCCGGCTCATAGGTGAGTACTGTCCAGTCAAAACTGAAACAGGCTACTCAGAATAGAAGCAAAATGGCGTCTGTTTTTGTGGATGGATGATGTTATGCAATTGATGCATCACCATTTGTAAATATGTAAAAAAGTTTATTGTAATCAGAACAGTGGGATCACAGTCCCTGTATCATCCAACATAACTGCTCAACTTTTTGAGCAGTCTGAGCAAAGAAATGTGCTCACTTCTTCCTGTCTCAGTTTATGTTGTTACATTAGAGTGGAAATGCTTGAAGACAGATGACTTCGGCATAAATCTTTGCATGTAAATTATTAATTGAAAATCGATAGTGTTCTTAGAATTGCTTTACTATTACAAAACATTATATTACGATACTAAAGTGTATCGATATCTTCTTATACCCCCTTTGTGTCTTCTGTTGTTGTATTTCCAGGGCCCAGCACAGACGGCAGCGAGGAGGACCTGAGTTTATGTGCACTTGGAGGTTCAGCCACAGTACTGGAGGAGTCCAGAAAGGAGGCTGCCCCCGCTCCCCTACCTGCCTCAGGCCCTGAACTGGCTGCCATGATGAAGTTAGGCACCAGGGTTATGAGGGGGGTTGACTGGAAATGGGGAGATCAGGTACCTGAATCCATCAGACTCAGTACATGTAGATTGCTCCAAAATGACAGTAACCTAAGAATAAAAACAATAGAATATTAAATACAAAGTGGAAAATAAAGTTTATAAGGAGTAAATGCAAAACCCAGTGCCTAATAGAATATCAGTAGAAGTAAGATAAGTAAAAAGTAAACTAAAATAGAAAAAATAGTAATGGCAGTGATATTGAAAGTAATATTATACATGATATTTAAAAGTAATACTGCATGTAATATTGGTATTGTTGCTCTCAGTGGCAGATGTTTCTGCTAATAACTTACTAAAGCAGTGAAGAAAAGAATGCTGTTTAGTTTTTAACCCTGTGCATGTTCTGCCCAGGACGGTCCAGCTCCAGGTCTTGGCCGGGTCATCGGGGAGCTGGGCGAGGATGGCTGGATCAGGGTCCAGTGGGACACTAGCAGCACCAACTCCTACAGGATGGGCAAAGAGGGCAAATATGACCTAAAACTGGCAGAGCCACCACCAGCTGCCCAGCCCCCCACTGAGGACTCGGACACAGAGGATGACACAGGTCTGTTCAGTGCAAATCGCCACATCTACAAGCAAAGATTGAGGCTTAAATAATCACCTTTACAATCTCCTCTCTGTTACAGAAGGTGAACTGATAGATAAGAGCAGCCACCCGACAGCTATGATGCTAACCAGCACAGTCAACCTGCTGAAGACATTGTCTCTATCAGCTGGGATCTATGCAGAGGTGTTGCAGACGGACGCTACACGGACCCTCTGTGGGCTACTGAGGATGCTCGTGGAAAGTGGAGCTAATGACAAGTCAGGTAGCTGAACCGCCACGTTGATAAAAGAGAATTTTATGTTTTTGCAAGACAAGTTGTTGGGTTTTATCCTGTTCTAAGTGGAGCCATCTCTTTTGTCAGGTTGTCACTCCCACAGGCTGGTGTCTCGGGAGCAGCACAGGAGCTGGTGTACGCTGGGCTTCATACGCAGCATCGCTCTCATGCCCCAGATGTGCAGCACTCTCAGCACCTCTGCATGGATTAGCCTGCTCATCCGTATCGTTGAGGGACACCAGTCATTCAATGCCATTACTCTGCAGAGACAGGTAGAAAAAAAAATGACATGATTGTGTCAGATGTGTTGTTGATGATGTAGTTTTCAGAATATGTGTTGAAAATTTTTGTTTAAAGGGGTTCTGTAGGAAAAATTTTATGAGAAAGAACCTCAGAAGTGTGGGAGGCATATTAAAAGTTATTTATTTGCTATACATTTCAGGATGGAAGCCAACTGCTAACACTTGTCTTGTGCACCTTGTGTGTTTCCAGATCCTGGCACTACGTCTCCTGCAGGCAGTCTTGCCTTCCTGGGACAAGACGGAGCGCTCACAAGACATGAAGTTCCTGGTGGAGAAGTTGTTCAACTTCTTGGGAAGCCTGCTAAGCACCTGCTCTTCAGACCTGCCACTTCTCAGAGGTATGGTGATCAGTCATGCTGGGGCAATTTAACACTCTTCTCCACCAAATATTATTGTTAATATATTTTTAAATTGCTGCTTACTCCACACAGAGGGTTCCCTGCGAAGGAGGAAGTCCCGCCCTCAGGCGTCTCTTACAGCCACTCACAGTAGCACACTCGCTGAGGAGATTGTTTCTGTCCTGCGCACTCTGCACTCCCTTGGCCAGTGGAACAGCATGATAAATGATTACATCAACACTCAGCT
>JAJHUR010093778.1:0-37887 GCA_027495735.1 Lutjanus campechanus | reverse complement strand
TTTATGAGCAAACTATAACCTAAACTGTACATTTACTGGCACTGGACAACACCTGGTTGCTCTGAGCCATCCAGTCACTGGCCCAATTCCAAAGTCCACACAGACTCAGATTTTGAGGTGTGTTCCTGGCAAGTCTGTGAGTCCTTGAGGACTCTTTCGTATTGTTTTTGAGTCCTTTATGCATGCTTTCCGTAAGCCTGCCTTTCTGCAGTCTTTGCCTGGGGGAATTACCCACAGTTCATTGCATTGTTATGTTACACAAAGGGAAAAAATGGTAAACAAACGTGAGCAACAAAACATGAGCAACTACAACTGTTCAAGGAAAATAAAGTTTACATGTGAGAGTATGATACTGTTTTGTCAGAAACGAGTAAATTGAGCGTGTTGATTGTTTCACATTGTTGACCAGGATTAAAACATTTCAGGATTGAGGCAAATAAATCAGGCAATTATAATAATACAGACATAAAACAAAGTAACACCTCAAACATTTAAGATAACTGCTACTGTGTGCTTGAATTAACAAAAGGCTTTTTTGAGATATGTTTTGACAAGTGTTTTAAAAGATGTCACTGATGTGTCACCAAGTTTTGTCCCATTCTTGTTTATATGATTTCGAGCCTTTGCAGCCCCTCACTCTCAAACACTAGGTGACTTCAACAAAAGTCAGGGTTCAGGGTTTAAAGATCTTGTAAAACAACAATAAATGTGTGTTCTGAGTTTATCACACCACAGAAATATGTGTTATTTTAACCACCCAGTCAAATCTGTATGATTAAGAAATTGTTTAATATATGAAATTAGGTCTCAAGATCATGAAAACAAACTAGGAGTCTTCTCTGAAATGCTGGGGGTGTGTCCGCTCTGCTGTCTCAGTGTCAAACACCACTATAACCTGAAAACATCTCAAACATGGACGCTCTGTTTAGCAGCTTTATTGGACATGTCCAGACATGTTTGAGTCACCAGAGGCAGAGGACAGTGACAGGGTGGTCATTTCATACTACTGTGGACATCATCATATGTCATTTCAGCACAAATCACCCCAACTCTACTTTACCTAGCTGTCAGTCGACTTTTTACGTTTCCAAACTGCCTTTATTTACTGCTCTCTCCAAAGCCACCAGACTCCTTTGACAAAATCAGTACTTTTACCTTTTTACATTTTATTTTAAAATGTTAGATCAGATGAGTAAGTGATCATGTACAGTGAGCAGAGCAGGTCATTATTGTGAAATAAATCCCAACAGGGTGATGCAGGACTTGAATCATCCTGAAGGGATGACCTGCTCGTTACATGGTTATGTAAAAAAAACAACAATAATTTAACACAAAATATTAATTTTAAAATGATTCTATGAGTCTATGATCAGAACTGTGTCCATTGCATTGGTCTGATCTTCATAGCAACATTCTGCTATACAGAAATAACAGACCTCAGAATGCTGTCATTGACAAATCAGAATTAAGTATTTAACAAAGCCTTGTACTAACACACAATAACACAAACAAACAAACTGCTTGAGGCAGCGGCAGAGCAGCATCTCCTGTATTCTGGGTGAAACTGCTGATTTTGTCAGGGGAGTCTGATAAAGTTGTGAAAATATTTTAGCATACACTTAAACTGTTGCTTTTTTTAAATTGGGCCTTTTATTGGAGGCTAAAATGTGTTTTACTGCTGACCCTGTCCACAGCAGTAGACTGCTTTACTTCCTGCCCCAGTGCTTCTGCTGTTTCTCCAGAGCTGGGGCGTGTTGACCACCAACTACTGTAGGTAATACACTGACTATGGATATGTACATACAACCTACATATAGCTGCACTTAAAATAATCCAAACTATGCCTTTAATGTGCATTTTACACTGCTATAGTAAGCTGGGTTTCTGCTGCTGTAGCAACACCCTCAAATGACATGAAGTGACTCTCTGTGGCAGCCATGTGTGATGGACAGTTGGACAATAAACCCTGTCATAAAGTCCTGATTTGGAGAACAAGAGGGAGGTTCCTCTTTCCTCTCAAGAAAATGAGCCAGAGGAACATAACTCAGCATATTACTCACTATTATCTGCTCCCATGAAATTACAAAACAAAGCATTTCCACACAAACTATCAACTGTCACCTCTTTCTTACCAGACTTGTAGTTTCACTTTCTTCCCATCCACTTCAATGGTTTTTACTTTAAAGTCAATGCCTGGGAGATGAGAAGAAGACAGGAAAGACAGATAATGAGTTAAATACCTCAGATATGAACTGAAAACACACCCACCCCACATAGCAGGATATATAGGTCACCCTCACACACGGGTGGAGACTGATTCATGGTCATTCCCACTGTGATTTTGACCCCTGAGTGCACTCAGACATAAAGGAAGGACATAAAACCCTGCACTGTCTTTGAGTTTTGTTTTTATTCTTCCTGCTGGATGGACAAGCTGACAGACAGCAAAGAGGAGGAGGCAGAGGAGAAAGAGGAGGAGGGGGGCTGTCCTGTGAAAAAGAGAAAAAAAATGTGCATGCCAGAAAGCCAACCATTCTTCTGGGAACGTAGAGATGGTAAAAGAGATAGGAATGAGGGTGGGTGGACCTTCTGAGAGCCAAGTGAGAGGAATGAGATCTGAGGGAGAGATGGGGGAGAGGGTCAGGGAAGAGACACATTCAACAGAAAAAAACCCAGAAAGGACAAAAAGATAAGAGACACATCAGAAAAAGAAATGAGAGAGCAGGGACTAGTTGAGACATGAAAACAGCCTGAGAAACCAGTTGGTGCAGTGTTGGGCAGCAAATAGAGGAAGAATGAAATGTCAGCAAACATTGGTCCCAAAGTTTCACACAGGCCAATCATGAGCTGGTGCAGACATGTCGTAGGAAGGTTACAAGGCTAACATTTCACTGAAACAACCTACCGATGGTGGAGATGTATGTGGAGTTGAAGTTGTCCTCAGCAAAGCGGATGATCAGACATGTTTTGCCCACTCCGCTGTCCCCGATGAGCAACAGTTTGAAGAGGAAATCATACTTTTTCGCCATGGTTATTAGAGCTCCTCTTCAAAGTCAAAGCAGAACTGAAAAGGGGGAAAGTAAAGTTGGGGATGTCCCTTTTCTGGAAGCACTTTTCATCCACGTCAGGCCTCAAATCTTGATTGTTATTGTAGGATGTTTTTTAAAAGGTTACTCCATGTAACTAGTTGGATCCTCTTTTCCTTTTTTCCTCTCTCTCTCTCTCTCTCTCTCTCTCAGACTTGTCACCGGTAAATTCCGATCCCCCTCAGTGCCTCTGAGCTCTGTTTGGACTGCGCTCCATCCAAAGTTAGATTAACTGTCTGCTGCAGATCAGATCGGTCTTCATCACCACATCTATTCAACTTTCATTTTGTTGTCCCCCAGCAGTCAATATCACTCCGTTTACAAACGTACCGGAGTGGCTACGTGTTTTCCCTGCCTCCGAAAAAAAAAAAACTTCAGCCGTCGGCCCAGATCCCAGCTCCGCTGAAAGGCTACGTAGTGTGGGAGTGCTTCATGGGAGTAACGGCTCCACCTGCAGGAGGCCAGCATGGCCACTAGATGGCGCCGTTTGATCAGGAAACCAACAACTTTAGAGGAGTTGACCGTAGATGAGCAGGAGTGTCCAAACTATTATCCTTAGA
Organism: Lutjanus campechanus; assembly: GCA_027495735.1. NCBI lineage: Eukaryota > Metazoa > Chordata > Actinopteri > Lutjaniformes > Lutjanidae > Lutjanus > Lutjanus campechanus. The sequence continues at coordinate 34,241 of JAJHUR010093778.1, read as the reverse complement.
GGACCTAAACCAGGGATGTGCAGCCTTTACTCTCAAAAGAGCCATTTCTGGACCAAAGACAGGGGGAAAAAAACTATTAAACTAAACTATTAAATTCAACTGTTGAGCCTCCTCCTATGGTATATAGGGCATACAGTCCCTACTTTTATATTTCCCGTTTATAGTGTTCCTATTTAATTTGTTTAAATTGTTCATATTTTTTAATATAAAAATATTATTTATCAAATAATATAAAAAAAAAGCAAATTAAAGTTCAACATTCACTGTATGTACCTGAACAGGTGTAATCCAAAACCATGCGCCTTACATAAACAATGTGGAAAAGAGAGTCTACTTACTTTTAGCAATATATTCATACCATAATCAGAGTTTTACTAGCCTACAGAAAGATCTTTTCACGATTTCGTTTCACAAACGATAATCCGCTCAATATGTACTCACCCCTATGCTGATGTGAGGATGGGTGAAGATCTTCAGTTCACAAAACAATTCAGCAGAAAACAGCATTTCAGCTAAAAACATGGTGTAAATGGCATATTTTGCGGTTAAATTTTAATGTTGCGGCTCAGGGACACTTGGATTATAGCCTACCACACAAACAGGATGGAGACCTTTTGTGTTTGTTTTGTGTTCTTTTTTTTTTTTAACATTTTATACGTGGTCACCATTCACTGCAATTGTACTGATTTGGCTGCCATGCTGTTTTCTGCTGAAACTCCAGGATTGTTTTGTGAACTGAAGATCTTCACCCATCTTCACATCAGCATAAAGGTGAGTAGCCTACATTGAGTGGAGTATCGTTCTGGGGTGGAATATCGCTTTAAACCACCACAGAGACATCATTAGCATGCATATGATTATCATTATAATACTTTTGTTGTCCCTTTTCTCGCCAGTGACACCATTTGATTACAAATATAAAATCAGTCTACATTAATGAAAACGGTCATTTAGCCTATATTAGAGTGCCTCTCTCTCTCAAGGCACTCTAGCCTATATGAAGCAGTTTACACATGATCCACCCATAACCTTACATCACCAGAGTCACAGTCTTGAGTCATTTCAGACCTGCAGCTCCAGTCCAACTTCATCCATCAGTCAAATGAAGGAACAGACCAAGCCATTTTTGGCATTAGTGACATCTGCAGGAAACGACTGTAAACTGTATTTGTCTGAGAAACCGTTAATTTGGTTACCTGGAGTTAATAGTATTTTCTGATGGAAAATAGAATTAATTCCTTAGCATTCATGAGATAGGCCTACCACTTGTTTTCTAACAATTATTATTTATCAATATAACCATAATTGTTTATTACAAAAATACGTTTTAAAATATTCAGTGGTTTTAAATCACTTCTTGTGTACTAAAAATGTTAAAAATAAATAAATAATTTTTTTTTTTTTTTTTTTTTAAAAGGAAGAAAAAAAACTTTCATGTTTTTCACGGTCCGCCTTTTCCTGTCATCCTGAGGTTTCCGGTGTTAGCAGTGAGATCTTCCGGTGATCGTCCAGACACGCAGACATGCCCGTAAGTAACACTGCGGGTTTTATATTCGACATTAATCGTTAAAAAGTATTCTGGTGGGGGTTATTTGATACAATACAAAATAGTGTTTTGTTTCTATTGTAATCAGTGTTTTATATAGCTGTAATGTTAATATATTGACGTTAAAACGGACGCAATATGGCGAAACACGTGTACAACAAAGCAGAACACGCTGCTCCCTGTGTGCCATCAGTCACATGTTGATTTTTTTGGAGGGTAAAGAAACAGATTTTAAGCTGTATTGGCTAATGATTGCTCTAAAAACATTTAATCAATTTCTTTAGAGTACTTTTACTTTCATTTTGTAATATGTACGGTCATTTCATAGCTGTAATATCGACCTTTGTCTCCTGCAGTCACGTTGTAAAGTTGGCAGCTGTGACCAGAATTGACGTTTATCCTTTTATTACTGTAATTTAAAGACTGTGCAGATATTTTTACATACTTTAGATTGGGAATCATTAGCTAAACTGGTACCTGTGATTTTCTTTCAGCTTGCAAAGGATCTGTTGCACCCGACCCCTGAGGAGGAGAAGAGGAGACACAAGAAGAAACGACTTGTACAGAGTCCTAACTCCTATTTTATGGATGTCAAATGTCCTGGTAGGTTTGTTTACATGGCGACCGAGGCAAACATCATTTTAGAATAATGTATAACATTATATACATATAGACTACACAGAAGTGCGCTGCTGTATTGCGGTTTTATATTAAAATAGTGGTACGTCGAAGCAAATCTGGTTTATAAATATCTGTATTTTTGGGCTATTCCATAATATATTGTCAGTATTTCAGTATATAAACATTTTGTCTAAAACAAAATACTGTGAATTTGATGACTATTCCTGCTTTCACAAAATATGAACAGAATGTTTTTTGATAAACTATTGAAAGTAATGTGGATTTAATGATTTAAGTGAATAAAGGTAAATAATAAATAATAAAGGAAAATTACATCACCTTACTGTTATGCAGCCTTTAAAACCAGGAAAGACATGATTTATGCAAATATCAAGATAAAACAATGTCCAAAAGAAGATATGTAGTTTCATATCACGGTATTGATGCGTTGCCCAGCCCCAGTACCTGACTGTTAAGACTTAATTTGATGGAAATCTACCTTTAGAGCAACACATTTGGGCCAAAAATAAGGGAGAAAATTTGGATGCAATAATAAAAATATTAAAAAATATAATGCATAAAATGCAGACAGATTATTTCAGGAAAAACTGAATGTGATAAACCACCTCATTAGAAATGGAGAAATTTTAGAGGTGAACAGCTGCACCAGGGCTCAACAATAAAGGTTGCCCGCTTGGCTGGGGTAAGTAAAATGCCATGTTGGGCAAGTGGTGAAAAAAGAATTAAACTATTACTATTACTAACTAGTTTGATAAAAAAAAAAACTTGTTAAAGTAAATTTTCATGCAAAATGGCAGAAAATGCTGTTTCAGCCTCACAAGTCGGGAGATTTTCAGCTTTTCTTCGTTCATCATATTAAACTAACTTTAGTCTTTGTTGTTCTTTTAATAATGCTAATAAAACATATTGTACTCCATTACTCATCCCTAGTAATGGAATGAAGTACTTCTCCCACATCTCTTTTACACCTGCACTGAAATATTTGCCTTTATGTGTTGCCCTTTCATTGTTCCCTTAATGAACGGGGTGTCAAATAAGGCGCACAGTGACGCTTGTGACTGTCTGTCAAATGAGTTTCAAGTGACTCTTTTATACACAAACAGCTGCAAGGACACATCATTAATCAGGAGTAAGTGTGATGATGCACTGGTTATTATGTTGGCAGCTGGCTATGATCAGTGTAACGGGTTCATGACTGGCCCATCCAATGATTTGTATGTGTGTGTGTCTGCAGGTTGCTACAAGATCACCACAGTGTTCAGTCATGCTCAGACCGTTGTGCTGTGTGTCGGCTGTTCCACAGTCCTCTGCCAGCCTACAGGAGGGAAAGCTCGCCTTACAGAAGGTACAGGAAAACCAGAGTGTGCATAGTGAAGAAACTGTATTGTATGTATGTAGTATTTGCAGTTTGTAGTCTCTGTGTTCCAGTACCTGTACTACCACAATATTTAGTATGCCAGAAAAAGATTTAATATGTCACAATACATAGTATTTCACAGTGCTGTACGCCAAAAATACCAGGATGTCCTACTGCATCTGGTCGCATTTTGCAGTATGCAAACCAGCATGCTTTACTGTCTGTTCTGACCCACAATCTTCTGTGATGGATGTAAAAGCAAGAGGGTCAAAGGTAGAGGCAATAAGGTCAGAAGCAGTGTGTCCCAACTGTATGCTTACTGCATGCAACAGTATGTACTTTGTAAGGGCAGCTGCAGTATGGACGAAAAGTGAAAAGAAAAAGTCGTGATTTGGTACGCAGCTGCTGGTTGGTTTCTGGGTGAGCCATTTTCACCCAAAAATGAAAAAAAATTCAGTCATTATCTACTCACCCTCATAGTGACTGAAGGCTGTGTTTAGTTTTTTTTAGTCTGCAAAAAACAACCAAAAAAAGAACAAAAAATGCCTCCATACTGCTCATCTGGTGTGATCCAAGTCTCCTAAAGCCCCAATATACCAAGCTGACTTGAAAGATGTAATTTACACCATGTTTCTTCACCAAAATCTTCAATGTAGCTTGGAGCCATGCTCTCATGCTCACCATCTGAACTGTGTGTGACTGTGTGCACGCACAAGTGAATGGCATGTCAGGGCTGTACGAGACTTGAGTTGTTGTATGGAGGCTTTTTGTTTTTGGTGGTGTTTTTTTTTTCTGCTTGAAAGCTGGTCACCATTTACTTAAATTGTTTGGGAGATTCCAGCAGGGTTTTGTGGACTAAAAAAACTAAACCTGACCTTCAATCAGCATGAGGGTGAGTAGATGATGACAGATTTTTCAAAAACGGGTATTAACAGGTCATGACAAGTGGCACTGCCAGAGAGAGAGAGAGAGAGAGGGACTAACACAAATTTATTAATAACATTACATTTTGAGACAATTTAAACCTGGCCTGAGCTCAACACGTTACACAACAAAATGTCCCAAGACCCCAAATTTTGTTCGGGTCATCAGCACACCTTTAACTGACAGCTATATATTTGCCTTTGTGTTGCCCTCTCATTGTTTCCTTCATGAACAGGGTGTCAACTAAGGCATACAGTGACTCTTGTGGTTGTGACAGAAATCCATCATCATTGATCCATTTCTACACAGTCCACTGCAAGCACAAATGTTTTCTCATTCAGATGTTTGCTCCAGACGTCTTTGGAGCAAGTTCAGCGGGTAAATAAAAGTTGCCTCAGAGTTGCTCGAAGCAATGACGACACTCAGTATACGCTGTAAACTCTGTATACAGTATGTTTGTGAATTGGTTGAACTCAAGGTCATGGTTTGTTTTTTTTCTGACGCTCTCACCGTCCTACCCACTCTATCCTGGGCTCTGCTGCCGTGGTAACCAAGGGCTTCTCAATGCGCTCAGCTTTGAGTTACTATGGGTGCAGCTGCAACTATTGGCACTAAAACCACACTTGTTTGGAGGTGATTCAGTGTTTGAAAAGGCAGAGAGCAACATGAGTTCCACTGTTCTCTTTCGTCCTTGTGTTTACTGGCTTTGTACTGTTAATCATCACTAAAGATTGTTGATGCGTGTGTTTCCTGTGCATTCTGTAAATGAGACAAGAACATATACACTGCCAGGTTACGAGGAACACCTGGCTACTGAACAGAGCAACCCCTTGTTGAAACTTTTTTTTTTTTTAAAGAATTGAGCTTTAAAGTTCATTCTCAACCTCAGAAACAGTAGTTTTACCGAAAAATGAAACAAAACTAACCCAGCAATTCAAGATCCACTTACTAGCTTTTTTCGGTGCTTTCAGTTGCAGTCTTCAATAGTTTTAGTTTTGATTCAACTCTGACTTTTTGGAGAGTGTACGTGTAGTTTATGGTGCTGTTAAAATGTATTTAGTGCTGCTGTGATTAGTTGATCAGCTAAAAGTTAATTGGCAACAATTATTTATTTTGTGTCTATTTTTTTACTATAAAGTAATGACAGACAGTAAGTCTTGTATTTCAACAAAGGAAAATTATTTTGTTGTATTGTTTAGTCTGTCATCATTCGTATAAACAGGGTAAGCAAAATATTATTTACAACTCAATCAACAGCACCACAAATCATTCAACACAACCCAAACGTGACATCCATTGTCTCCCTCTTTCTTCAGGATGCTCCTTCAGGAGGAAACAGCACTAGTTTGACCAGACGTGGTTGGACACAGTCGAGGAGAACGAACCAAGCTTGATGGACATCGAGTCAACACTGCCATGGAGCTGATGCAGCAAGGAGGAGGTGGAGAGCGGGAATACAAATCATGTAATATAAGAAGTTAATCTGAAGATTATGCACAAAGAAATGCTTGGCGTTGTTGACGCCACACCAAAACGACATTAAAATCCATTAATTTCTCTCTCTTAATAAACTTAGGTTGTTTTTTGGTAAAATAATCCTGCATGTTTGTCATCCAGTTTGTTCTTTTTTATCTCTTAAAGGTTTTTGGATGTCAATTGTCTGGTTCAATGTCAGCTCAGGACCCCTTTTAAAATCAGCTGGTAAAGATCAGGGCATTTGAGGACTCTGGGATTTGGTTTCCTCCTGTACAGTTTCTGCAGTGAGTGATTTGCATTTGTTTGCATTGCATCCTCAATGATTAAGCACAAACCTTTAAAGGAAGGTAAAGATATATGATGAGCCATGCAGGTATTTTCCAGCAGTTCAGGACTATAGACTTATGCAAGTTTCCTGAGAAAACGGGAAAGGAAAAGTTCTAGAAAGGAGACAGACTGGCTGAAATCGCAAATTAACCTTGAGTTTTACTCTGTAAAAGCTGCACTCTGCCTAATTGAATGTTGACTGATGTGTGTTAGAGCTGGTGTTAAATCCAGACACTAAATAGATATTAATTCCACAGTGAAGTCGACATTTAATTTTAGGGTGGACAATGATGTCATTGGTGCCTGTTCCAAAGCCGGTGGTGTTGGTTGGGGGCCCGCTCTCAGTCGGAACGAGGGCTGATTCAGGGAAAGTCATCGCTGGCTCTGCTTCAGTTTCCTGATGCTTGTAGAGACACAAACACAGCACATAGTGATGTGACACTAAATGACATCATAATGAACAATGTGGTTGTGAATTTACATGTGCTTGCAAGCTTCCTGTGATGATGATTATGAATTCTTGTTAAGTTGCACAAATAAATCACACTAGCTTGGGGAGACGGGAGAAAAGCGAACGATAAATCAGATAAAATCGTCCTACAGTTTGGTATGTAAGCCATTTGCACATTCTCTTATGTGACAGCATTGAGTTGTACACTGAATAAAGAAAATAATGCAGAGAGGGAGTGAATGATAACTTTCTTGTTGCTATGGTGACATTTTTTCTTGTGTCTTGCTTGTAAATTGGACACAGCTTACAAATAAAATCATGGTGAATGGGAATATGACTCTGATGTGGTTACTGAATGACTAACAGGATAAATGTGTCATATCTTTCACAGTAATTATTTTTTCTTACTACATTCCACCACAGCCATTTGAAACCACAATTTACACTCAGTTCTTGCTTATACTCTCAACTGAAGGTGTTCTAATGGATTAATGTTTTATAAAGACACATCTTGCTGTATGTTCTTATTTTCATGACAGGGCATCTGCAAAAAAAAACAAACTTGCTTGCTTGCTGTAGACAATATTAGACAAAATGGGTTTTTATCAGCTTGCAGGCTGTTAGGAGATGTAAAAAACTAAATGTGGGATTGTTTTTGACAGTGAATTATGCATGCAGCAGTATGGATTTTCTGCATTATCAGACCTGTAGAAAACACTTATTGCCTCCAGCTACAGTGGCTAAGGAGCTGATCCTTTGAGTGGGCAACTTAAGATTTTATCATAAACTTAAATGCATTAATCATTTTAATTGGTTTATATACCTTCCATTTCTTGCAGATGATCCAGGTCCAGATCACTCTTATTTTATTAATTATATAATTAAGAATTACTCTTACATACCACTGGGAAGCACTGATAAGTGCTGGCATGACTGTGAACACATAATAAACTGAGTTCTATATGTGGTCTGAACCCTGTCTGGTGGGCTCAGGCAGCACATTGTCCAGGCAACAGGTGTGAGAATAAACCCAACAGAAGTACAGAGCCCACAGTTTGATCGGGTCCAAACATGAATTTTCAAACCAAATATCCAAAAAAAAATTAGCAATAAATTGATATGCATTGAAACATTAATTATTATAATCCAATAATATAATATGTATTATTTTAAAATGGGCCATTATTTATATTTTACTTTTGCTTCTTTAAGTGAAGTTTGATGCTAATACTTTGGTAAAATTTTGAATGCAGGACATTTACAGTATTTTACAGTAACAGTAATTGTACACTACACTGAGTACTTCTTACATCACAACCATTTTCTGCTACTCTACTTTTTACTTCAACTCCACTACAATTCAGAGGCTAATATTTTACTCCACTTTATTTATTTGATAACATAGTAACTAGTTACTTTGCAGATTAATTAATTGTACAAAAAATCAACTAATAAAATGTCATTAGAAATTAAGATTACTAATACTAAATTAAGATGACTTAATCACCTGATTCTGAAATGGGCCGTTCTGCATGATGAGTTGTTAAGCAGATATTGATGCTTTTGTACTTAAGTAGAGTTCTGAATGTACAACTTGTACTTACTTACTGTATGTTTCCTGCCTTTTCCACACGGTCGCCTGTCCAACAAAAATCTTTAAAACAACACTAATTTAAGTATTATCACTGGACAAATTGGCATGGAAGTACTTTAGGCATGAACACCAAACTAAGTTGAATATTAAGATTGAGCACTAAACTTAAGTGGACCTTTCAACTTTCTAAATGAGGTGTCTACAGATAAAGACTCCAAACCACTTAAATGGAATTAATTAATGTCAAGGCTTTAGATGCACAGATTTCATAGTGAACCATTGAATTTGCCTTTAGGTGCTCATGGGAATATAAATAAAAATGTTCCACTACAAATTTATTCAGTTAAGCTGAGTAACAAACTGTGTGTATGATATTTGCTGTGTAATGCTTGTGTTTGACACACCTTGAAGGATGAGAGCATGTCCTTGGTACGCCTCACAGGGAGCTCAAACCTCAGGCTGAGAACCAGTTAGGGACGGGGCCAACAGGGAGCAGTGGAGCGCCGGCAGGTAGGGCAGCATCTCCGGGACACCTGAGAGCAGCTGTGACAGAGAGAGGACTGATCCCACACAGAGGCTCAGAGAGAGAAGCATCTGGGGAACAGACTCCTCCTGAGAGAGGACACACACTCAACATCTGTACACACCTGCAGGGAATGTTTGTTACTGGCGTTGTGACCATACTGTGGTGACACTTTGAGCGATGACTGTAAAATATAAAGTTGCAGGTAGGGGGTGCTAAAGTGCAACATCTCAGGGTTACTCTTTGTAGCTTTCCTCTATGATAAGGTGCAGCTGAGTAAGACAGAGGATGCACATGGATGAGACTGCTGGTTCATGTTGGTTTATTCTGGTCGTCGTGTGCTCTAGTTTACTATGTGTGTGAAAGCGTGGTGTGTGTGTGTGTTTGCAGGCGCAGAAAAGCACTGACTGGTGTTTTTTTCCCCCAGGTATCATGTTGGTGTTGAATTCCTTGGGAATGCAGTAGTGCACAAAACTAAATGTTATTGTTACTTTTAAAGTTATGATTATTATTTAACTTATAAACAAAAAAAAATCTGAAAAGATAAGGACCCGGTATGACCTGAACACAGTCACAGAGTCTTCACTCTCTGCCCAACAGCCTCGTCCCGCACTAGACAAGTACACAGTTAAAACAACCGAAGAGCCAATATAACAACGGTCAAGCATCAGGGAGAAGAAAACAATGAATCTGTCAAAAAGTATCCTATTACGTATTGTTCAAAATTAAAATACATAACACATGATGTAATATGTACAGGAAATTATCTTTATGAAATTCATCCAAATTACTCAAACCTTCTGCAGTTATTATGTTCACTATTTGTTTTAATCATACAGTTTATCAGTTGCTGTGTCTGTTATTGTTATGCCTTATATAATACGAAATATCCATAAAATATGTCATTCAGTGAGGGGAGGGGTCCTTTGTAGTGCAACTAATGATTTTTTTCATAGTTGATTAATCAGTTGTCAACCCAACGATATTCAGTTTACTGTCGCAGAGGAGTAAAGAAACCAAAAATATTCATCTTTAAGAAGCTGAAATCAGAGAATATTGACTTTTTTATCTTAAAAAATTATTCAAACTGATTATCGATTATCAAAAATTGGCCATAAATTAGCCCCATTTCTCTCAGGACACGCTGTTCTTTTGTCCAGCCTGTAGTAGACGACCACCATCCCAAGATGCTTTGGGGCTTCCCTGAAACACCTGATTAAATGCCTGTCTGATCTGAGCAACACTTTAATGCGGTACTTAAAGTATAAGTTCAGTAATTTAACTTGAATTTTTCAAACTGGACCCTACTTTCTCACGTTTTTGTGTGACTAATGGAGACAACAATTTTTGACATTGGTCCAGATTGCCTGAGATCACTGCAGCCAGCAGAATCGAAACTGAGCTACAACATGATCCTTAGAGGCAACTGTGCACTGTCAAAGTACTAAAAGTGTTTATTTTTACCACTGACAGGCTCAGATTGTTATTTTATGTCTGATGACATTATGGAGAGCATCGCTACAGAGATAGACCATAAACTGTGATTTTAACATCGTAGTCATCTTCATTCAAACTCGACAGAAACAAAATAGAACTCACCAAAAACATCTTGGTTCATCTTTCCACTGTTCCAACAATCACCAAGTCTGGTTTAGTCAAATCAATCTCACCAAATTGGATGTGAAAATATTCTGACCCTACACACAGTTTCTCCCTGCTGCTTCTCTGATTTCCAACCTGCCCCTTGCTCTTCTCTGGACATTTTTACATCTAATGTCGTGAGTTAAGGGTTTATTTTAAATGAAGATGTTGAGATTGCAAAGAAAGCCTGGTTTGTTTGGCGAGAGCAATAAAACAGCTGTTTCTAAATTTATCTTACTCTTTAAAAAAAGGTCTGTCTCTGTAGGGATCCTTTCCATAATGTTGAGGTATACTTAGAATAACAATCTGAGTCTGTCAGTGGCAAAAACAAGCACTTTATTGGACATACTTTGATGGTGCACAGCTGCCCAAAAGAAATTACATTGCAGCTCAGTTTCGCTTTTGATGGTTGTAGCGCTCTTACTCAAACCTGGACCAGTTTCAAAAATTGTTGTCCCCATTAGTCACGCAAACTCAAAAACATGGGAAAATAGGGTTGCAAAATATTAAAGTTATCCTTTAAGCACAGTTAATTTCCCTGTCCGAATGAATCCAGAAAGACAGAGATCACTGGGCACAGCTAAAACTCTTCGTCCTTCAGACAAAGTCTGGACACCAAAAAATGGCTGTCAAAAACTGAAGTCATGCGTGCTAGGTCATCACTGAGTGGGAGGCAGAGAGGGGGATAGGACGGGAAGATCGATAGTGAAGGGCAGAGAAATCATTCAGAGACATGGACAGATGAGTTTTTACAGTATTGATCTGAGCAGTTTGCATTCTTATCCCAGCTTTAAAGCTGGCAAAACGAAAGTTGAAAAATGAAAAGGTGAGATGAAAGAGGACTGAGTAGAAAGACAGAATTAAAAAGAACCAGAAACTGTGAAGATATGTGTGGAGGTGTGTGTGTGTGTGTGTGTGTGTGTGTGTGGTGAGTGTGGAACTATGTCACAGAAGAGCACCCTATGACAAAGATAAGACAGGTTGACCTGGCCCTCCCACACTGTACAGGAATGAAACCCTGAACAGAAGCACAAACCAACACGAGCGCGCGCGCGCGCACACACACACACACACACCATTTTGTTTATTTGAGTTCCTCCTTTGCCAAGGACAGGGCCATTACACATCATTAACATCCAGTGCACAATTAACTGACCTGAACACTGATGAGCAGAGTCTGGCTGACCCCACGTCTCCATGGAAACGACCTCCAGCAGACCGGAGCCAGTGTCTGGTCCACTTGTCACTACCCCCCGGGGAGTCCACAGTGACAAGCTATGTCCTGTCACACACTGACACAGAGTGTGGCGCACAGGGCAGATGGCATCTCTGGTACACAAGACAACAACACACAGCAGTCATGACAAACAGACTCTTTGATTTCTGGATGAAATTTATTTTCCATTGCTGCTAGATTTTACTGATTTTTTTTTTTTTTTTCTGTTTTAAGCAGCCCCACAAGTAGGGGTGGAGAGTGAGTGTCAAGGACACTTCAGCAGATGCTTACTGATATAAAACTTTAAACTCAGTATTCTGATTCAAAGAGTCTTCTAACTCACTACTCCGTTTCTGTTCTGGTACAACTAGCAATAAAACACCCTACTGATATATTTTTCTGACTAACCTTTTTTTGGTAATATTCAAGGTGTCATGTTCCCAGCCATCTTTGCAGCCATTTTGGATTTCTGACAGACTGAAAATCTACTTAACTTTTGAACCAAAAATCATACAGAAACAAGTGACCCAATTTTCTTATCTAATTCTTGCATGAAGAATATTTAGAATTATTTTGACCCATTTAACTCCTATACTATTGTTTCAATCTTAGTGGTTGCCTGTCCATGTCTGTTTTATTTTTAATTTTGATGTCTGTATTAGAGTGTTGTATCTTGTGCTTTATTCTTTAAAAGCCTAACCAGGGACAAGGACTACAAATAAGTTATAGCTAGAAGTCATATGTACATTGCATTCATTGCATTTTTAAATAAATGTAACAATGCCTACATGTGTTGTTCCTGTCAAATAAATCAAATAAAAATAACTATAAATAATTCAAAGTTATTTTTCACTGATCACTATTCCTGAGTTTGTGTGGATCATGTTGTTTGGTATAAATGTAGACAAATTTGGCAACGTTTTTAAGTTTTAAATACCAAACTTTTTCAAAATAATGACAACAACCCCCTCAATGAATTCATGCCAAAATTACACACAAAAAAAGGCACTAAGACATATACACACCCACACACAGACAAACACGTGCACACATGGAGTCTGTTGGTATTCAGCTGGAAGATTAAAAACAGCTGAAAATTGGATTAAAAAATTACAGTGAAAATGCAGCAGGTAATTGGATTGTAATAACACCATTTCCAGCACACTCACACTTTGAATGCTTACTGTATTGGTAATGGATGTAATAACTCTGATTGATCTGTAGCATAGTCAGCAGACCATTTGCACAGTCTCCCCATTTTCCCCAGTCCCAATTATCCTGACAGTCATTGATGTATGATAGGAGGACCCTGTTTACAGGAATCTATAATCTGCATGGAAACATTAAATATGAGCGAAAATCAGTTTAAACTGACCTACTACAGTCACACTATGCTGCATAAAGATAGACTGAAGGTAAGACGAACTTCAAAAGAAAGAGATTTTGCTTGGACAGGTTTTACGTCTACCATGTCTAGGTAACAGGAGATAAATATGATGAAATGTGAGTGTAAGTGTGTATCCCTCGTGGGTTGCATCAGGGTGGTTGTAGGTGCATTAGGATGGGTCTGCTTTGCTGTATATCGTTCACCATTTCACAGAGGAATAGTGGGCCCTGAGCTCTACAGTCACAAAGTTGATGAATTAGTAAACACTGGTGCAGGGCCCGTTCGGGGCATGGACGTTCCAAGCATGTGCCTGTTCGGAGTGGGTCGATTGCTTGGCCCCTGGAAGTGCTGCTTGCAACATTTGAGAACTGCTCATTCGATCAACTTCACACTCAACACTGCACTCCCTTGGGTCCTCAATATACCAGATAAAGTGTGAAGTTGATAGGATGAACTGTGCTTGAGATTCGTGAAGGACAGTCACACACACATAGCCTATACAGAGTCCGTCCTTTATAGTTAGATGACGCCACTAAAGCACCAACCAGGTGGTTTCTGCAGATTTCAGCAAGTTCAATTTAAGACTTTTAAAGACAAATGTATGACCATTATGAATACAATTTAAAACCTATGAAGGAAAATCCCAGAATTATAACATCCAACTGAACTACACAAAACTATGTGTACGCAAGGGTACAGTAGTAATGGTTACTGGCTCCTTGTAAATAAAGATGGATGACGCATCTTAAGTCAAAATATCCTGGATATGAGCACCGCCATCTTGTGCTGCTGACATAATTTGGAGCCAGAGTCTGTGGAGTAGTCATCAAGGTTGGAGCCGCAGTATTGAGATCCCGCTCATACACCTGCAGACTCAGTCACGAGCAGAGCTATCAATCCTGATGTGAAACACCCTTTTAATAGCTTCAATGTTAATTCAATACTAATTAAAACCAACCTTATCAGAAAAATGAACATGATGACATATGACCTTTTCTGCAGCCGGCCATGAAGTGGTGATCAAGATGTTTTGGCTTTACTTCTGGAGAGCTGTCATGTTGTCCATCTTTAAATATGTCAATGGTCTGGACCCACAGAATCCAGGAATAAAAGAATTGTGCTTGAGATTCAAAATTTACAAGCCAAAACGTAGTGTTATATGGCCAAATTGCACCAAATTCGACACTGCACTTCTTTGGGTCCTTGGCGATACACCTGCTAAGAGTACAGTCGAGCAGATAAATGGTTGTCAAGAAAATTGCAGAACAAATCTAAGAGATTCCTTTCCTTATAGTTAGATAAGCTAAAACACACACAGACATCATGCATACACACAAGCTTGCATGCACGAACACAGAGAGAGACTACTACACACACCTCTGCAGGAGTGAGGGTCACCGTGATGGATGCTACCCCTGAACGGCCGTGAGTATTAAAAGCCTGGCGACCTGGTAAAAACAATCAGTCATGTCAGTTTGTCACAGCTTGAAATTAATCATTCCTCTGTCTGTGATAATTTCCTGCATTAATTATTCTGACCATGTAGCTTAAATAGTCTGTGCGCTGAGAGTGTGTCTGCCAGAACCATGTGTGAAAGAACATTTAGGGAGATTAAGAGGAGTTTGAGGAGTCAGTGAGAGGGAAGTAAGGTTGTCAAACTGCACCCCCCTCTGGTCGAATGCTGTAAAATGCAGCTCCACACCCCTGTATATATGACGCTGAGGAGAAAAGAAAAGAGAGCGCTATAGAAAGATGAAGGGGATGGAAATAGGAGTAAATAATTTCTTTGGCTGTTTTCAGTGGTATAAATACTAATATACCAAATTATTTGTTCAGATCATTTAGCAAAGCAGTGAGTAAAGTGACAGAGGGACATGAGTTGGAGGGAAGAAAACAGGGTGGCAGGGAGAAGATGTAAACACAAGCTGTCTCTACCTACTGAGAATGTTTGAGCACACTGCTTTGTGCTGGCTAATTGCAGCCTAGCTCCTAATGGAGGACACAGATAATGTGTTAGGACTGCTGTCAATAGTTTGCATAGCAGAGAGGCTCAGAAAGTGTAAATATATAATCACTAGGCAGATGCCACTCAGTTGTTTTGGTTAGCCAAGTCGTTAGTGAGCGTGTTTGCACAAATGGATTATCTCCCCTGTCAGAAAAGTTCTGCAGTCAGAAAAAAATGCATTTGATTAGTGTAACCATGCATATTTTAGCTGGTAGCTTACACGGTAAAACAACAAGATAAATTATGTATTTAAGTAATAATTTATTAAGGATATGTTTCAAAAGAGACAACACTGGCAACAATGTGAAAATGATGCAACTGAATAGAGCCTCATTACAGAAAAATGTCCCGGCGACGCGTCTTAATTTTTTCAATACCTAAACACATGGCTGTTTCCGATTCTATCTCAGACCTTGTATCTTAACAAATCCTGACTATAACTGTAAAATGGTCGTGTCTAAAAGGGAACTTGAGAATTGCAAAATTCTCATGAGATCTTTACTAGTCCCTGTACTGTAATTTTCTTGCTCTCATTGCCTTGACGACGCATCCTTGTGATTGCCAGAAAGCCTTTCTAATGTTATAAAAGAATCTATTTTAACCACAGACCATAACCTTTTCATAAACCCACCCAAGTAGTTTTCTACTTAGGATTTCTACATGGGGAGGTTTAGGAACAAAAGTTAGCCTTTCATTCATATTATTTCTGTGTTGATGTTGTTCCCCATCTTCACTGCCATTTCCATACAGACTTAACAACAGTGGTGCTGCCATCTTTGGCAGCTATTTTAAAATTTAGGTGAGGATCTGTGCCATCCTAACTTATGAAATTCTTCA
Organism: Lutjanus campechanus; assembly: GCA_027495735.1. Taxonomy (NCBI): domain Eukaryota; kingdom Metazoa; phylum Chordata; class Actinopteri; order Lutjaniformes; family Lutjanidae; genus Lutjanus; species Lutjanus campechanus. The sequence goes on along the minus strand of JAJHUR010093778.1, from coordinate 18,315 downwards.
GTTTGGACAGTAATGTAACAGCTAATTTCCTATCCTAAGATAAGAGTGTTTTTCTTCCTAATTATAGTTAGGAATAATGTTTCTACAATACCAAAAGGGCTGGGTTGCACTAACAGGGATTCATTTTAAACCCAATTAAATCGTGGTTTAACTTTAAATTATGTTGCATCAAACTTTTAAACTAGTATAACATTAACAAAGATTAAATTTAAACCTTTATTGAACCTTTGGTTTTGTTTTTAATCTAAACCTAGAAGTTTAATTCTGTTGCACCAAAACTTTAGACTCCAATTTAAAATGTGATCCAGTAACTTTAAACTTACTCTTTAAAAGATTTACCTTTTAGAACGCCTTTTTGAAACAAATTAAGAAAAATAATCAGGTTCCTCAAAGAAAGCTAAGGGACAAACTCAATCCAATTGAGTTTCAGGATGTGTCCCTTCTTTCCTTCACTGCAGGTGATAAGTCAGCCAGCATTTTTTTTCTCAAAGGAAGACAAATGAGAGCTTTTCTGCTGAGCTATCATGTGTAGGCTAAATGGGCTAACTAACTTCTTTAGCTAGCTAGCAAACAATATAACTTAAAAAAAAAAAAAAAAAACTTTAACAAAATAGTAAACAATGTAACTTGTTGTTAACTTTTTAGTTAGCTAGCAGAAAATGCAATATTAAGGAACACAGAGCAGGTGGTTAGCAGTTTCACCCCTTTTTTTTTACTGACTGGGTCCTGACAGCATTCACATAAACTGGTAAACTTGGATTTGCTATTCAGAGAATAGTTTAAATTGTGCAACAGAACTCTGCTTAATTTTGAATCTGGATTTAGTTATTTTAAACCTAGTTTTGCTAAACTCAGATTAGCACTTTTCTTAGATTAAATTAATCTTTGTTGGTACAGCCCAGTCTGTACTATTACTGAGATAATATAGGATTCTTTCTGTAATGAGGCCTCTGATACAAATGTTCCAAGGTTCATTGAGCTCCATTCATTCGTCCATTCATTCATCCATTGACTTCTTTATCCAGTCATTTCTACTCAGGATTATAATGATCCAGGATCTATTTGTGTATCCATTTGAAGGAAGGGCGCACACAAACATCCTCACAATAGGCAATTTACAGTCTCCTGTCCACCTGACCTACATTCCCCTGGCAAGTGAGAGAGCACCACAGCAGCTCATGGAGACTGACACAAACATGTCTAACATTTAGCACAAAACAGCCCTGTTGTTAATTATCAAATTGTGAAATAAAAGACAAAATGCAATGACTAAAATGTACTGTATGCATGTATGTACTCATCCTTAAAAATTATATAAAACTGTGTAGAATTGTTGATCAAATACAGTGCAGTAAATCACTACAAATTTAATCGTAACCCCAAATCCCCAACAATTACTGCTATCATTAATGGTCCTTCAGTGCAACATGAAATTTAAAAAAAAAAATGAAATTGGACTTTTTTTTCACACTACATCATGTCCCACCAAATCTATTTGACTTGAATGTCCAATTTGTAAAATACTCAAGCCTATTCCTGTTGGAATCACCCAATCAACAGCTTTGTCTGAACTCATTAAAAATAAACAGTCGGTGTGAAGTATGCGCTGATTGCTAATCAACAGTTTCACAAACGCACACATGTGAGTGTGTGAAAGCATGTGTGCGTGTGTTTTTGTGACTTCCATTGCTCGGCATCCTTTCTAGTCCGTGCAAGGAAACTCCCATCTGATACTGACACAGACGGTTGCTACGGAAACCAACATCAGTTTTCAGGCAAGTAACTGGGGAGGGATGGAAGGAGGTAGAGAGAGCAGGGGGGCAGGTAAATACACAGATTTCAAATAAATATGAAATTTTAATGTAATCCTGTGTATGTGCGCGTGTGCATCCAAGTCTCAGCATCTGTCTATGAGTGCATAAGTGTGATAAGCAGAAGGTGTAGCACTAGTAGCAGGGAGGAGGCAAGACAGAAAAGAGTGGAGGGAATAAAACTGAATGAAGAAACTTGCTGTGCTTGTGGGGTGCTGGGACTGCGGGCAGGGTTCGGACCAGACGGAGGAGGAGGAGGAGGAGGAGGAGGAGGAGGAAGAGCAAGAGAGAAAAAGACAAAAGAAGCAGGGGAGCTACAGCCCACTTTCAGCCTCGTCTCCTCCTTTGATGGCGGATGGCTAGGGGTTAGTTAAGTTTTAATACTGACAAACACCAGCCACTGAGCAGGCACACATGCACAAGGTTAATACAATAATCAACCTTGAGTACTGATGTCAAGAGACAACTCTAGAGGCAGGATAAGATGCTAAAAATATCTAATTTAACTTGAACCAAATACCAGAGTCCCACCTGCATGCTGAGAGCCAGACGAGTAACACTGCTGGCATGCTGCTGACTGTTCCGAGGCTCTTAATTGGCTGACTGCCTCGACCATGAGCCTGTCCACATCCTCGTCCAAAGGGCCAGAGACCATGACTTGAGACCTGCCTCATATACAATGAGGCGTGACACCCTGACAGAGGGCACCACCTCAGAAACAGAAACCTAAAAAGAAAGAGGGTAGAGGTTCACAGAGACATCATTAAAAGGGCCTGAGCACAGACCTGAAAACAGGAAGTTGCTGTAACTTCAATGCGTACTGTCTAATTTAACTTAACACGTTCGATAAGCGTCCCAGTCTGGAGGCATCTACATGAAAATATTCAGTCATAGTCATCGTGCCACCTGTTGGAAACAGGAAATGTCATGTTTTATTCATTGACTTGTGCTTCTCCCAACAGGCTGATCAAATGTGGTCAGAAAAGCCCGAAGACCTTTATAATGCTTTATGGTGAAGATCGTGAGGTTTTGTTGAATTGCGTTCCTCTGGCAGCACAATTAACTTTGATATTTCCCCACGAAACAGCAAGTTGTGACATCTCAATCGTCAATCATCATTAGATTTACATGAAATTCTCATGTTGTGGTCTACACTTGATATATTGGAACATAGGCTGGCATTTGTGGATGTTTTCTAGTGTAACCTAGTGAACACAGGAAATTGTATTAAACTTGATCGAGCAGTGCCGCTGCCACTCGACTCATGCATGCGTGTGAGGGACCGATCATTGCTGCTTATAGCTTTAATTAATATTTGTCTCTTCAACCAACAAAATTATGTCTCTGTATTCAAATAGAAGACCAGAAGAGGGTGTAATTATATCAGGAGTCACTTTAATCGGACAAATGTTGTATTTTCTAACCTAATATTTGCTGGCAATGCAATTGCTATGCCTACAAATCATTATACGCCTATATTCAATCAAAATGATTGAATATAGGCATATAATTAATTATGAAATATATTTCCATCCTCATATTGCACTTTTCAGCAGTCTCTCTTTTTTTAATTAACTAAACTAAGTTTGTTTGTCCCACTGACTTTCTATCCACCACCTCGAATTTTATCTGGGGAATACTGAAAAATCTAAATAAACTGGAAAAAAAGTTATATAAATTGAAAGATGCTGCTTTGTATTGGAAATAGAAATTCTGCAGAAAAGCTATACAATGAAGATATCCTTCAGTTGAAGGGAATAATCATGGTGCATTAAATCAGTGATTAAGGTAGATGCAACCTTTTTAAAGCTTTAGTCAGTAGGATTTGTCAGAGCTGTTCCTAAACGCATCAGGGTGTCAAATATAAACATTCTGGGTTGATGAAACCTCCTGAACACATCAAAACAATGAGAAAAAATAAGGAAATACAGGCAGAGAGCAGAGTCTCTACAGATACAGCCACCACCACACACTTCTACTGGGTCATATGTGATGACTGAAAAGGATTATGTTTATATGAGTCTGTACATTTTTTTATGAAAATGTTGCAGATTATACCTTTAAAGGCATAATACGCAAGATTTTCCAGTATGTATGAAACATAATCCCTTTCAATCAACCTTATGATCCGTTAGAAGAGTGTGGTGGTGGCTGTTATCTGTAGAGACAGCGCCCTCAAACTTCATCAGCCCACGTCGGTATTTAACATCCTGGCATCTTTCTGGTGTTTACAAACTGCTCGGCTAAATCCTACTGATAATACCTGTAACTATGCCAAGGTAATCTTGGAGTAGACTTTTTCTGAATAATAACGAGCAACTTCAGATCGAAGAAAGATCAGTTTCCATGGCATGATTTGTGCGTTCCTGAATAACATTCGGGTGCACCCCAAAAAGAGAGAAAAAGCCATAGAGAAAAAGAAAGAGTGAAATGGGAATTAAATTTTAAGTCGCATTGGGCCCTTTCTGTGAGAATAGTATGCAGAGCAGTTACAGGTAGCAGAGTTATGTCGGTGGAAGTGGCAACAGTTGAAGTCCTGTTAGGGGAAGAAGCAAAGCACAACTCCCCTGTGGCATCATTAAAAACCCCATCGTCTCTCCCTTCATCCCGATTCAACTGAACAGTCTGAAAAATAGGTCAATTAACAACCTCTGCTCTCTTACTCCTTCTCTCTCTCTCGCTCTCTCTCTCTCTCTCTCTCACAGGCATGTCCCCTGCACGCAGCCTGAGGGGAGTGTGGGCGGCTAGCGTTGCCATGGAGCTAACACTGTACCGGTCCGCTTCTGTAGTGATGGTGACAAGAGTGCGTCCTGGACCAAATGCTTCCACCTGCACGTCAACCTGAACCACGATCAACAAAGTTTAGAAACACTTCTAGATGCAGAATATGCAGTTGACAAAATGCATTACTCATGCATTATAGAAAAAAGAAAAAGGACAATGAATTTACTCATGCACAGCAGCCAGCTCCCTGGAGACCACATGAGAAGCACTTCACCAACTGTATCGGCTCTTTCTATGAATGATGATCCTCTTGTTAAACTGCCTGGCTGGAAATATACGTACTGTCCACTTTACTGGATAAATTCCTGCTTGGGCGCTGACCAACCTTCTCAGGTCTTGACACACATAAAACATTTATGGATTTCAAAAAATTAAGGGGCTGCAGATAGTACAGTGAGGGTGTGTTAGATTTTAATGCCCAGGAAGCTGACTGCACACTAAACTGAAGCGTGAATGGATCAGGTAGACATTTAAGAGCCTGTAATCTGATCTGTTATACCGACAAATGCATGCATTAATAATTTTATCCGGTATCGGTAATGGAACGTCAACATTACTTCCAGGAGTGTGTATGTGTTTGCAAACTAATCCAATCAAGTCTATAATGGACTTAGCATGAGACTTAGTTAATTGAACAGAAAGGACAGAAAGCATATTGCCATAACCTCCTGAGCCACTTATCGTTTGCATCCAGCACCATTAAATGAAAATGTCTACGTAGGTGTCTATGAAAGGAGGACCTGGCAGTAAGTAAGTGAGGGATAGTGATGTGCGTCCACGACTCTTGGGCCAAACCAGGCAGAGCTGAAGACCAGAATACCCACACACACACACGCACTGTATCATCACTAATGTAAGATGCTAAAGTGCTGAGGCACAGAAAAGTGTTGTACTGAAGATGTGGAGATGCTAGGCAGGCACTGACTCAGCCAAAAAAAAAGAACAACAAAAACAATATGTTGTGGTTGTACATATTATCTGCTGGACACTTAATTCCACTTTTTCTTTCTCATGTCTGTCCTTACTTGTATTCGTTTGTTGTTGTTGACCTTGCTTGTGCTGTTGTTGCTGTGCTGTTTGTTTTTGCCTTGTTAAACTGTGCTTTTATTGCTGCCTGTGTCTGTTTTCTGCTTATATCTGTCTGTGTTCTGTTTTTACTGTAATTAGCATGCCTTTACATCATGATAATTGTCATAACGTCTTTCTTGTCTTTGAGAAATAAAAAATAAAGTCCACTCTGTATCTGGTATTAACAAAAAACAGTTGCATATTATGCTAAAATGTACCAGTGCTTCAGTATTGGCTAAAGAGGTGTGATGTTGTTACAGTTTTATAATTTAAATTGCACCTTAATTTTAATTCACACAAGCATATAACAGACATATAAACACTATCTGATAGAAGGACACACTTGCAACCACTGATTTAACCTATACTTTCTACCAACTTCATTTAAAAGAGAAGTCTGTAAAATATTTACTGTAATAAATCATAAAATGACCATGATATGTCATCAGAGATCTAGGAAACGTGTTCATTTATTTATTTTATCTTAGATTTTTATATTTTATACTATAAGCTGCTAGAGGGGACTGCTGCTATTTTTATGTGCAATGAGAATAAAACATCTATTCTATTCATCTATTCTATACTATTCTAAGGTGAAATATTTGCTCCTCTGACAACGCTACAGCTGCAGTGTCCTTTGAAATTTCTACACTGGTCACATTGATTAGAGTTCAAATTAATAATCTTGTAGGAGTAGATTTCATAACATGTTAAAATGAGCAATATATTAATAGAATCTGGCAGACAGTAAGACAGGCAGCCACTTAACTCAATGTCCAGAGTGTGTATTTTCAGAGCAGTGAGCTTTTGCTTTCAGGATAAAAGGCTTAGCTTTACCCTGACAGAAAATTGACAGTCATAAACAGCTGATCAACTTAATAGTGTAGGACTTCATCGTGTGGTGTTGTCAATTTATGCTGTTGGGTGCATCCTGCACTCCTGCAGTGTTCCTGCAGCCTGCAGGGACACTGCAGGGAAGGAGAAGGTGAGAGGAACCAACACTCTTCAACCAATGATTGTATATTAAGTAGGACTTCAAACTATTTAACATACTGTTTATGGCTCCAGTTCACTTTTTGGACTGCTGGTCTCATTTTTGAATGTGCAATTGCTACATATTGCTCCCCTAAGTCCTTCTATGCTCTGATTGTATTTGTTGCTCTTTATGTCGAGCTGCTTTTGTTCCTGTTGATTGTTTTTGTTTTGTATTGTGATTTTGTCTTTTATGTGCTGCAGTACAGGAACCTGCTGTAAATCAGTTTTAACTTAGTCAGACATATTTAATAGTCAGAGATTTTAGCATCTGTGAAGTTACTTTAAATCTTTACTTGTATAATAATAATAAATGAAATGAAAGGAAAGGTGGTATAATAGAAGTTAAATCACCAGCTGATGTTTCTCTGTGTAATGTAATGATAAATGTGAACATTACAACAAACTGGGAATGTAATTAAAACACCTGGAGGCCAAATGCTGACATGGAGATTTATCAGGAAACAGTATGTGGCCTCCAGCTGGTTATTTAAAAAACGATTCCTCAGAGGTGGTACTGACTGTGGGGAAGAAGGCCTCTACCTTAGAAAGAGGAGTTGAGGTCCCCTGAAAGTGGGTGGGAGAAGACTGGTAAACTGGACAGCATGGTGTTCTTCCTGCCAGCAGACAGCATGACCTGAACTCACACATCTGAAAGTATAAAAAGTCAAGATGTTACTGTTCATGTATAAGACAACAGGAAAAAGGACCCAAAGGGAGTTTGGTCCTCTGTCCTGTTGTCCTGGAAACACAAAGGCAGAGCAGGGCAGCTGAATACTAAGGAAATACAGTCATTCTCCACCAACTCCTGGACCTGGAGAGACTCCTTTGGCAAAAATTTAATTTGCTTTTTCATCACTCCCAACACAGGTCTTAACAAATTGGTACTCAACTCCAGCGCCACGCTGGAGAAAAAGGGGAGAGGTTATGGTTTATCACACTCATGTCTTCAGGTCTTGTCCCTCCATTCAGAGTTAGTGGAGGGAAGTGTCAAGAGTCATCTGAGGATGGGTGAACATCTTCAGTTCACAAAACAATCCTGGAGTTTCAGCGGAAGACAGTGTTGCAGCCAAATCCAGTACAATTGCAGTGAATGGTGACCATGTATAAAATGTAAAAAAGCGAAGACAAAACAAACACAAAATGTCTCCACACTGCTTGTGTGGTGTAATCCAAGTGTCTGTGAGCCGCGACATTAAAATTTAACCACAAAAGACGCCATTTACACCATGTTTTTAGCTGAAATGTCAACTGCAGCCTCCCAGACTCAAGCCAGATGCACAAGAGACCTCTCAATATGTTCACATGTGCATCCATTAAGAGATATACATCGACGCCATGTTTACATGCTACTGTACCTGGGAGGAAAAAAATCTTCTGAAGGAGCACTGAAGGAGGATTTGTTTGGTTGTTGAGTTCAAATGAAACAATCTTTCTCCAGAATAGCACACCCCACCTTTTAGCATAACTGTTATTTATGTCTGCATAAACTTAAAAAAAAACAAAAAGCATTGACACATTGCTTATTTCTTACACACCTGTTGCATTTGTTTCTACAGTGATGTCTGAAGTGGCTGTTATGTTTTGCTGTATGCTTAGTCACAGCACACCTTTCACTTTGGCAGGTGTGTGCATGCACAACATATTTAGTTCATTGTGGCATAGACACTCGTCAAGACTAGAAAACCGATTTATCTCACAATTTTTACTCTGTAAACAATGTAAACTAATGTTGTATGCTACGACAGTATTAGAGATTATTAGTATGTCCAGAACCAATAGCTATGAATTGCATACTACTAACCGGTAAGTATTTCAGAATGCAAGAATAACAGCAGTAACAACAACAACAACAACAACAACAACAACAACAACAACAACAACAACAACATAACAGGAAGGATGTCATGTGCTTCCTCTGAGACACAAACAGCCTTAGATTCTCGGGTGACAGACTGACAGGTTGTAGGAACAGGTTTGGGAGGGGAGAGGGAGATAGGAAGGGATTTTATTTTGTGTAGTGTGTAAAATACTCTAAATAAATAACTGTTCAAAATAAATAACAATGTTGAAATTAAGAATTTTGGGCTTATATTTAACATGTAAACATATTTAAAAAATATTTTTGTTATTACAGACGGAGCAAAGTACTGAAAAAAGGTACTGGGTACCGAATTTCAGGCACCAGTACTGGTACCGAATTGGTTCAAATGTGAATGATGGCCAGCCCCAGTGAAAAATAATGTTTCTGCTCTGTGGTTTAGATCTGCTCCAGATTTTAATGGCCCATGCTGTACCCTTCAACCAAGTTTCATGAAACTCAGGCGAGTATTTTTTTCTGTAATCCTGCTGACAGGCAGACAAATAAACAAAGTGAACCAAAACCATAACCTCCTTGGCGGTGGAAATAATAATGAAGATGCTCACAGTTTTGCAACATGAATACAGACCATGGGAGGCAAACTGATGCAGCTCGGGCAGAAAGAAGATCCACAAATTAACAAACACAAACAGGCAGAGATGGCTGTAGCACAAAGTCAGTGAGACATATGAGTGTGGGAGTGTGGCTGGCGTATGTAATCTGGGACTAAATGAGGGACAGGTGTGGAAGGGGGAGCAGGATCAGGTGACTGGCAAAGGGCGGGGAACTTCTGATAAGAGGACATCTGGTTGACAGATGGGGACTGACAGGGTCACAAAAAAAAGGACTAGGGGGAAGGAGAGAGAGAGAGAGAGGAGAGAAGAGGTATAGTATAGGTATAACATTTTTCTTTTGTCTGTTTTCTTACTGTGTGTGTGTGTGTGTGTGTGTGTATGTTTTCACCTATCCCGTGGTGGAGTGTAGAGGGTTATCCACTATTCAAATCACAGTCTTTTTCTCACTATTATTCCTCCTTTCATCATCACCACGGCAACATCACTGTCACTCTCTGAGCAGCTCTACCTGCACATGCATTAACACACACAAGCATTTTTCTGAATTCAATACTGCTTCTAATCCATCTCATCATACATATACATTAAAACATACATGCAAGCACATGCACACATACGTACAGACGTGTATGTGTTTTTGTATGTAGGTCTGTCCCTCTGGTTGCCAGGGAAACACCAGGACATACGGCAACAGAATGAGGGGTTCATAGATCTCCACTTCCTGGTGAACTGTGACTGCTGGAGTCATCAGAAGGTGTTTACTGTCATGAAAAGGATGGGAGAGTAAGTAACAGTGTGTGTTTGTTTGTGTGTATGTGTGTGTGTGTACTTGCTCCTGTGTAACATTGCAGAAGAGCTACACATGTCCACAACATAATGTGTTTTGTTGATAGAAGCCTCCAGTGCACCACTCATCTCTCCCGTTAGACATAAAAGATCCTGTTGCGATGGGAACAGTCTCCCGCTGACAGAACCTGATGACATTTGGGCTGCTTGTTATGATGATGACATTATAGTTGACAGGTGTACCACATGATCATGGACCAGTCCAGGCAGGTGATAATGGTGGCCGACCTCCGGCATCCATCTGTCTGCCTTCTCTGCTGCTGACAAAGCTATGTGTGCACACACCAAACAAAAACACACGAGCCATCCTCACCAATACAGAAGTGTGGGGTTAGGTCTCGACTTTTAAGCGTAATGAGGCAACTGGACTCCACAAGGCAGACAGAGCAGCAGGGCACATGAAGTTCAGCACAATCAACCAACCCTGGAGAAAAAGATATATGAGGAAAATACACTCCTGTGACGATGTATGCTTTGTGAGTGCATACATTTAAGGTATGTATTTTCTTCTTGCTGTGCTATTGACAGACATTAAATATGTAGATGCCCCATTGAATGTTTCAGCTTGTTGCTTCGATACATCAGTGTCGTCCATATTGGTCCTAGCAAAACTGACCTGCGAACAAATCAGGGGTGAAACGGTATGAACATTTCCTAACATGATTATAGGGACCAAAATTAACATGGTTATCAGTATTATCGTGGTATTGTTAAAATCTTCTGAAAATGGTCAAAATGTACGAATACACACTGAGTTCATGTCACCAACTTTGAAATGGCATGGCGTGTTTTGCGATGTCAGTTTTTTCAGTGCTGCAAAATAAACCCATGTTGCTGCTACACACTGTGGCTAACTTTGGTTGATACTGGGCAGTATTTATAGTGGTTCATCAAAGCACAGTAATCAAATATGGTTGTGATAATGGAAATATGAATGGAGATCATCAGGAATTTTATCACGGTTTATCGTGAAACTGAATATTGTTTCATCCCTAGGACAAATACATGAAAATGGGGGAAGCTGGTGTATAATGATCTACATGTAAGAAAAAAAAAAGTTTTTCAAATTTAGTCCATGCTGATCACAAATCCTTGAATATAAATCAACTCACTGAAATCAGTTGAGACATTAACATTATAGTGCTTCCCCATTTGCATGTATTTGTTCACATGGTCAGCATGGCCAGGACCAATATGACGGTGACATTGACGTATGATCTAAAGGATAATGCAGTGTCTGTGTATATGTGCATGGTGCCACTGATGTATGAATGTGTGTATGTGAATTAGAGCCCAACTTATATATTGGTTGACCGATATTATTGGCCCAATATTGGCATTTCACAGCTGTACTGGTCTATATTGGGATCTACATATATGTTGCCCAATATGCACCCATGAAAACGTTTTCTTTTTTTTTTTCTTTTTTAACAGGTCATGATTCTGATTGTACCTTTATAGGCAGCATATCCATATATTTAATCCTTCTTCTTAATTCAGGTTCAACATATTTTGCTCTATTTGTGTTTTTTAGTTAAAGTTATTTACAATTATTAAAAATACCAGTTAAGTGTGTGACCTGGTACCATTATTTTGGACAATAATTGTAAAATATCCTGCCTCCATTACATATATTTATTACAAGTGTTAACCACATTTTAGAGTAAAGTGCAAAAAAGTGTGTTCATGTATATATTCTACTTTCTGTATATTGCATTCTGTATAGAGAATACCAGTCAATATATTGATAACAGATTTTTTTACTCCCTAATAATGGTATTGGCCCCAAAAATCCTGTAGTGGCCAGAGCCTAGTGTGAATGAGTGGATCTGACATGTAGTTGTTAAGTTCTTTAAGTAGTTAATAGACTTGAAAAAGTCATACAAAATGCTGTCCATTTTCCATTTATATTATATGGTCAAACTGTCCTCAGGGGCACAAACATTTAGCAAAAAAGTTCCTTTTCTCAAGTTTTTAATTTTAGAGATAAGGGAGAGGATTAGAATTCAAATTATTCTCAGTCACCTCAATAAAGCTGGGATGAAGGGTGAACTCTTTGGCCAAGTAGAATGTGTTTATTCTAAATAATTCTTTAAGCAATGCCTGAACAGTATGTCACAAGAATCCCTACAGAACAAAAAAGAGCAAAAATAAATGTTTTATGACGGTTGACCATTACGGATGTCAAACACTCAGTGTACCACATATTGTCTAGATAGCTGTCAGTGTGGCTGTGTCCTCGTTAGGGCTGGGTATCATTTAAAAAATGACAATACCAATACCTCTATAATTATACCGATACCAATGGAGTACTTAATTTGATACCATTTTTCATGTTTTTCTTTATGACGAACGTTTATGGTGACTGACTGCTACCATATAAAGAGTCATTTTTCCAAGGATCTGGTTAACAAAAGAATTGAATGCAGGTGTCGATTGACTGGAGAAGTTTCAATACTACTTGGTAATAGGTCATCTTAATCGATACCTTAAACATACTGCGTGTCAATACCTAGCCCTAGTCCTAGTCGCTGTTGCTCTACTAGTAACCAGTAAACAGAGTTAGACAGTAATGGATTGCATTAATTCAGGATTACAACTATAAAAAAATAAGTAACCAGTGAGTAATCAGCTCAGAGTACATTTGAAATAAACATGTAACTAGATTGTCAAGGATTACTTGATTACATTCTTGATTGTAACTTAAAAATATGGCAATTTTAAAATGAAAGACAAAGAGAAAAAACTAATATTTGTGAACTCTGGAAGGAACAAGTCACATGTTTTGTGACTGTGTCCATTTTTTTTAATGTAAGGTGCAATATTTACTCTGATTTTGAAATAATCCAGTGTATTGAGAATAGATTACAGTTTTTTGGAATCAATAGTTTACATTACTAATAACAAAAATTGCCATGCAATTTGCATTTAAATGTAATCTGACTTAACCTTGTCCCTAAAACCAAGGGTCACATCTGAGCACTCCGAGGGAAAAAGGGTATAAAAAATAAAGTACTTATTGATTGACTGCATTTACACCATAGAATACAGCTACCAATTTATTAAAGACAAAGTACACACAATTCACTTTGGAGAGTTGTCAGCTGTAATGTTATCAAAATGTGTTCTTCCTGATGTTACATTTTGGGCATTTCTCGCTTTTGCTTTTCGTAAAATATTATTGAGTAATAGAATGTTCTTGCAGTCATATTCTTTTCATTCTTTCAGCCAAGTTTGGCAGAAATATAAAGGGTGGGACATAAATGTCTTAAAATTTGAACACCTATCAGCCACTGGCAGACAAATGTTTTAAATTCACCAGCTACTCAATAGTAAATCATTATTTTGTGTCTGAAATCCACCAGTCACTTTCATATTTTACCAGCATGTGGCTGGTGCTAATTTCCCACCCTGGAAAAATATATCCCAGTTTTCATTTTCTCTGGATCCTTTGCAATCCTCAGCTCAAACTGCAATCCTGAAGGCTAAATGGGTTTCCAGAAAACAATTGAGAGACAGAGACAGGCAGAGAGAGACAAAGAGAAACAGGAGAGTGTTAAAATTATGCTGTGGACATTAACTTGGCATTAAAATTATAGAGCACAATCATGACAATGCACATAGCCTGAGAGAAATGATGAATGGCCAGGGAGCAGAAGAGCTTGCCAGTAAATAACACAGATAACAAGCCCATTGCATCTGGGTATGCACTGTGCCCTGGGCAGAGCAGTGCCTCAGGCTGCCTGGCTTTCACACCTCTGTTACTCTGTTTTATTTTCACCCTGGGCTAGACACACGACAGGCTGGGCTCATATGATGACTGTTTAATGAAAAATTGAAAATCAATTTCCTCTGTCAAGCAGAGATTGTGCGAATGCTGTGACAGCATTCATGCTCATGTAATTTTACTTACACATGATAAGACCTGAGCAGATTAGTGTGGGTCGAATTTGGGACAAGAATTGGTGTTTAATTTAGATAGCTTTGACTCAACTATCATCAATCAGTAAGAAGATTGAAACATAAGAAAGGTACTTTACATATAATACGTTGTTGTTAATGTTAGAGAATTTTCTATTCTCTAGTCAGCATGCTAAGGCCTTGGAGCCATGCCATTGAGATACCTACGCTAACTTTTAACAGACATACTGTCTCTTCTCCAGAACTGTGGATACAGCTGTCTTCTCCTTTCAGATAAACAAGTGAATGACCTGATAGTGCTGCTATGGCGACTGAGGTCAGAGAGGTGTTTGTCTTGTCTCTCTGATCGGAGAAGACGTAACTGTAGTCTGGTTTGGATAACACTGACCCTGTGCTGTAGAGCCAGGGGTGTTGAACCGTGGTCTCAGACCTTGTGTATTCATAATTCCTGTGCTTGCACCTACAGACCAATAAGCTAACTCAATGTGTTGGGTCTGACCATATTTGGGTATAGGTTCATCATGACCTTATCTGTGAATGCTTAAAGACTATCCCGGAGGACAGAAACACCAGAATTGAAGGGAACATCAATGCCAACTGTGTACTGGTTATTCCTTCATTCTCCTTGATCAAGTATTATTAAACCAGTTTTAACGCAAGACATATTGGACTCCAGTATACTTCCTTCTTCTGATGTATGGGCAAAAAGATAAAATCTCCAACAGTTAAGACCTCAATAGATTGACTGTGACTCATTATTTAACACCATGAAGTAGGGCCAGTGAGCAATTATAGAAATTTCTTTTGAGTTTGGCACATTTTGACAATCCACACACAAACAATGTAATATTGCAGGTCTCTCCTACTCTGAACAGTGATTTCTTCACTACTCTGATGATGAATTTAGGAGAGATGGAACCAAGCCAATCCAGTATCGGTATCCAGTGCCAATATTGATCTATTTCAAATACTGGGTATTGGCCTAACGTCACAGGTCCACTCATCAATCCAATTTCAAAGTCTTGCAATGTTATTTATTGAAATTTATATGCTACGTTGTGAGAAACAAAAGATAAAGAACAGTTTTCATAGCAACTGTCTATTAATATGTATCCTAGGGGACAAGCGTCCAAAATCCCTGTAACAAAAGACAGCTGGTTAAAACTTTAAACAATGATAAAACAACAATAATTACCAACACAAACCACCATGTTCTGTACAAACACATTACAAACACTAACAAAAAAAAAAAAAAAGCAACATGAACACTAAACATGCTTTCCAGATGGTAACTGAACTTCAGTTTTCACCCTCATGCAACCTTACTGCCACTACTACTAATAATAATAATAATCAAGAAAAAGAGTTTTGGTATCAGTTTAACATTGTATCAGCAGATATCCAAATTCAGCTATTGGATCAGAACTGAAAAAAGGGGATCCATACATCTCTAGAAATGTAGGCTTCCCATTATTAGTCATAGTATTTGAACATTTGAGCATACCAACGTAGGCTTTGGAAAAGTGTTATTTTTCACCATTTTCTGACATTTTATGGACCAAACACAACTAACTGATTAATTGAGAAAAAAGATACACTGATTAATTAATAGTGAAAATAATAGTTACTTGCAGCCCAAAAACCTTGTACTCTAAGAATAATAATTGGACAAAACCACAGGGTCTGTTCTATTTACAAAGACTGATCAAGTGAAAAATGGTTTAAATGAACAAACAAAAAGTAAAAGACAACAGAAAACTTCACCCCATTTCCACAGCTGCCTATAGTAAGCATTACTCACTGCTAAAACTTTTTCCTGACCCACACTTTGCTGGGCCTGCTACGGCAAGATTATAAAGCTAACAAAGGATTACACCCAATTAGAATGATGACGTCTGACAAACATGCAAATCCTACAACAAACAACATTGTCTTGTAAAATGCATTTCTCACTGCAAAAAACACTGCCAACCACAATTAGAATTACAGAAAATGTGGAAAATAGGACAAACAAGCTTGCAGTATGACTGAATAAGTCACCTGAAAGGCCGCAGGCATTTCAGACATAATCAGTTAAGAAATGACCTAAATGAATCTGTAGCTAAATCAGCCGATGCATGCACGCACAAAATGACTTATTTCACCTTGTATTTGTGTGTTCTTTCTTTTTTTTTGCAGTGCATTAGATTATTCTTGCTGGCCTTTAGTCCACTATGTTTTTTAGGAATATTATTCTACTTGCTTTTTGAATATAATACTTGATTTATTAAATTGCTGCACAGGCACACAGAGTCATCGGAGTTCAACTGCTAATTGTAATTTATATTCACTGTTGTTGCATTGGCTCATGTCAGATAAAGGTTGCAGGAGGTTTACCGCAAACTTAATCATAACCAACACATTCTTGATACAACCTTGACATTTTCCCTAACTATAACTTAATTTCAATTAAACCACAAATTATCTATGCTTGACCTGAATGCAAATGCAGGGAAATCAAATTGAACATATTTTATTCCTACTTAGATAGCCATCCTTAATTAGCAGTATTAAAATGTGACACTGGTCCCCAGATTTGACAAAAGGTAAAACCAGACACAGACATTACCCACATTGGCCTTGCACATGTCAACACATGTCCCCACTTCCCCTCATCTGTGCTCATACTGTATGATGTTGGTGGTGCTGGTGTAGAGGACACTGATGAAGCAGAAACTGAGACCTGCTGGCTGCAGGTAAAGGGACAGAAGGCAGGCTTGGACATGGAGGCTGGACATGCACTCACTGTCTCCAGTCTGGATGATTTCCTGAAGTTACACACATGGATTAACACAAGCACAGAAAGAGACAGACAGAGACACAACACAGACAGAGACACAAACACACACCACATAGCAGATTGCTTTAACTGTCTTCTCTGTTAAAAATAAGTTTAACCCATTCAAAAAGTCATTCATCCTAGCTTGTATTTACAGGATTAATAAACACTGATGGATTTTAATGGTACTCTAACACCTGCTTGAGATGAAACCACATATAATCAGAGTAACAATTGTTATCAGTATAATCACAGTATTAAATGTGTTGAAAATGTTCAAAAAGTACTGATACACACTGAAGTCATTCCACTAAGTTTAATATTGAACATCTCTCAAAAATTTGAAATAGCATCATGTTCTTTGGATGTCAATGTTTTCATTGATGCAAAACAAACCCAACTTGATGCTGCGTCGGTCTGCGAGACAGTTGCTAACTTTGGTTGACACTGAACAGTAACCTACAGTGAGTTTTTCGAAGTGCTGTAATTAGTTATTACATTAATTAAAATTAGAAACTGCAATACTAATTGTCTGGAATTTTATTGCAGTTAACCATGAAACCAATTATCATTTCTTCCTAACACCTACAAATTTTAGCATGTAACTTTCTATACCTTATTTATCTTTTTTTTAAACTGACTGTTTTAATTTAAAGTATGTGTTTTTTGTTGCATGTACTGTTCTTACTTATTGAAAAAGAAATTTTCATTGCCTTTTAAAAAAACAAACAAAAAACAAACAGATTCTGATAACCCAGGGGTTCCCAAACTTTTTCATGTGAATGACCCCCAAAGCACATTAGATGGTGTGTGTATGTGTTCTTAATAAAGTCTTCACAGTCAGTGAATGATCACACAAGGATCACTATAAATTACAATCAAAACAACCAACAATATTTCTTCACTTGTTTGTAAAACTTCCAAAGAAATGTCTATTCCTCCTTCTGCTGGGGACCCCCTACATCCCACTCAAGGACCCCTGTTGGTCCCCGGACCCCATATTGAAAACCACGGTTATCACTAACCTAGCTTTGGCTACCAAACAGCACATTGTTAATTACTCACCAGACAAAATGGGCCTTCTTTTGTCGGCTGCAATTCTGCAATTTCTTTTGAGAACATTATTTACTGTCCGGCCATTCAGCCTTGTTGATTAACGTTAGCTCAAAGAAGCAAATGCGAGGTGTCGAGTTAGCGTCCTATGTTTATCAAGTTTCCAGCTAAACTAAGAACAAGAAGAGTTAACTAACTTATAATCTAGCTAGCTCAAAACGTCAACATTTAACAGTTGTACGGCCAAAGATTAAAAATAATTGACTCATTCAAATCGTACTTAACGTTAAAAAGCACAACCCACTAACTTAGTTAAAAATTAGCTACAGGTAGCGTATCTGCTTTCTCCAAATATCGCGAGAGGATTAGCAAACGTGTGATACTGGTGAAACCATGGCAACCACAAGGAAGTAAACCTCGTTCATCACTTCGTTTATTTTCATTGCTTCACCACAAATGTTCAACTCCATAAATGAGCTGGCCACAGTCTCTGAGAGAAAGAGGTAATATTTTTACAGTGAGATATGAAAATACAATCCCAGAATA
>JAJHUR010093777.1:0-13928 GCA_027495735.1 Lutjanus campechanus | reverse complement strand
TTGCCTAAGAATTGAAATGAAATATTTTGACATAATCTGTCAAATCAGTTATTATAGCCGATATTTATTGGCTAATATACACAGATGTAGGCCAATATAACTGGATAGAGGCCTGATATTTATTGTGCATCCCTAGTAAACACCAAATTGTTTTAATCTATTTTCTTTTAAAACCTGAGGATGTTATGACTTGTTTGTTTTATTTTGCTGCCTTTGTGAAGCACTTTGAAATATGAATTTTGAAAGGTGCTCTATAAATAAAAAATATTATTAAATTATAAGAGCCATCTGTCGTAGAGGTTCACAGGTGTGTCAAAAAGTAGTACACCTGTTTGCTATTGCAAACTACAGTACAAGCTGTTTTAACCTACTATCAGTTTGCTCCACATTAAAGTAGCCATTTTTATAGATCCCAGCGTGCTCCTTGTGTGTTTGTGTGTGTGTATGGGGGGCACTGGGATTCAGTGTCACTGAGCAGCAGCAGGAGAGCAGGCCTGTCTCCAGACTGCTGCTATAACCAGAGATCTCAGGTAGCCTTCAATTATTCACACTTACGTGCGCACACGCACGCACACACACACACACACACACACACACACACACACACACTCTCTCTCAAAGAATCCCAAGCCTATCTGCCTGCTGTCACTCCGATTCTACTCTCAAGGGCTTTGTGATGCAGGGGTTAACCTTGTTTCCTAATGTACTGTATTTTTAAGAGTTTACTTTTTTTGCCTGCTCCGTGCAGCCATTTGTTTATTTACAAACTGGGACCAGTGACCTTGCACCCTTGCAGAACTGGGGCACTGGTACAAGCAGATAAAGCAGCAACCACTGGCTCTATACAGTGTGATCTGACCATTTGGATCCTGATGATGCTTTTAGCACTAAGGCTGTTTTATTACAATTTATCAGCTGACTGTTTTCATAATGGATTGATTAATTGTTTGGGCTTTAAAATGGCAAATCTTTATGAAAAATGCTCACAATCACAATTTCCCAGAGCTCAAAGTGATGTCTTCAAGTCTCTGTTGGTTTTTGTCCAACCAAAAGTCCCAAACTGAGGCTCTTCATTTAATACCATAAATGACGGAGAAAAGGAGTAAATCCTTACGTTAATGAAGCTGGAATCAGCACATTTTAGCTTGAAAAATAGGATAATTTATTATCAAAATAGTTGGCAACTCATTTTCTTCTGATAATAAGGATGATCATCTATCTTCTGTCTTATATTATGGTAAGGTAGGATGGATAGATTGTTAAATATCCTGCATGCGTACATCTTTCAGGGTTTCCCCACATACATAAACCTCTCAGCAACCTGAGAGATGCATTCACTCAAGGCTATTTAACGTTTCTCATTATGTCCCCTCTGCCCTGTAAATGACCATCCAAATGTGCAGAACAGAGCTTGCTCTGCCTCTCCTCTTTTTGCTGAGTCCTCACATCACCCAGGCCCCGCTCTGCTCTAACTGCAGAGAAACAGATCCATAGTATGACGCTGCCAGGGGGGTACCGAGCAGGACCTGCCACAAAAAGAAACTAATGGAGAGAGAAGGAGGAAGCCTGCTACAGAGAAATTATTAGGTTAGAGAAAGGAGGACAGTGAGGAGAGGAAGGAGGTGGCAGTGTGTGTGAGATGCAGAGAACAGGCTGGCTATATGTCCCTGCTAGCGGCCGAGGCAGGATGATAGGACAGCGTTTTGGATGCGGACAGGGAGCACTGCACAGGGAGACTTTGTTGTGAGGACAGTTGTGTGCATGTCAGAGTTTGTCAAGCTATTCGATGTCACTGCAAGGGTGATTTTAAGCATAGCACAAATTCTCTGGTATGTAGAGCCTGTACTATGATGCTGCTGTGACCTCTAAAGGGTATCTGGTGCAAACTTATGTGTAGCAGAGTTTTCTATCTAATGTAAATGTGCAGATTTGTCATGTAGCCCAGAAACAGACAGTGTGTATCGGCACACAGCAGTGGCTTGGTACTCTGTAGCTGTATTTAGTTGTGTGTGTGTGTGATGCCCTATTAGCCGTTATGGATCCTCAGCAGCCTGTTTTTAGCCTGATGAAGCGGCTCTGTCCTTGTTTCAGCCTGCTGCCACTGCCAGTAGGTATCTTTTCTATATACTATATATATCCACTATTCACAGGAATAGGAGTAGAAATTGATTAGTTAAATCTCTTCTTATATTCATGTCTTACAGTAGTTTATTGTGATTAAAAATATATATATTGCATACAGGATGTTCCATAAATAACAGGATAGATGTGACAGTGGGGATTTACAAGATGGAAAAGGTCACTTTCTCTTTAAATTTAAAGATGGTCATCTTCATACAACACTGGGAGAAATGTGTGCAACATGTCCAAAATCTGCGACCTGATTTTGTTAAGACAATGAAATGTATTTCTTGTGTGCAAGTATCTAACTGTATGTATGTATGTACCTGTGTAAAACCAAACTTCTATATGACTATGATTCAATCCATAGAAAATAAGGCAGATATACTATATTTTTGGTACAAGATTCTTTGTCTTTGTCTTATTCTTGCCTTTGAAAATATGGCATATTTTTCCTCAATTCTTGCATATCCATTTGTATTACCTGTGGATGTAAAAAGAATGCAATTTGAAAAAAAAGTATTTTATTGTAATTTGTAATCGGTATCTCATATTCTGTTGATGATCTCAGATAGAAAACACTGTTTGTTGTACATCTAATTGTATTATATTCAGTCTGCCCAGTCATCTGTTGTTTTGTACGTTATGAGATATGCAGCAGTGTGATATCAGTTTCCACTGGGGCAGTTCAGGGTGGTGACCTGTTCTCTGGCTTTGCCCCCCCTCAGAGTCAGGACTGGAGTAAGAGCGATGAGAGGCTCCTGCAGGCCGTGGAGCAGAATGAACCTGACAAAGTCTCCGCGCTCATTGTCAAAAAAGGTCTCTGTCCCACCAAGCTGGATGCTGAGGGCAAGTCGGCGTAAGTCGGGCAACTAATTTTTACCTTTCCTAGTCACTGGAAGGAATTCAGTTATTAGAAGTAATTGCAGTAGTGGAAGAAGTATTCAGATCCTTACTTAAGAAAAAGTATGAAACTATCATCTGGAAAATGTAAATTATCGAAAGTTTCCCCGTCAGTCTTTTAGAATTATATTATTATATTACATTGCAGTAGATGTTGAAGATTGTGTGTTAATTTTAAATTTATATACTGTTGTTTAGTTTACAGCAATGGATCAGCTCTTTATCGTTTCATCCTTCAGTTCAGCTTTGTCGTCCCTTTAGGGGAAATTTGATTTACATTAGAGGACATGGGACATTAATCACAACATTTACAATACAATAGCCAAATTTAAAAAAAAACTTTATCTATTTGTTAAAAAGTTTCAAACCAATAGAATAAAGCCATGATAAAGTACTGCTGAGCTGTGCAGTCAAGGTTCAGTGCAAATGAAAAGCATTTGCTGCACTTGGAACAAAGGGAAAAAATAAATGTCTTTAATTTGCACTCAATCCTTTTTTGGTAAATTGTAATGTTTTATTACCTACTTTCTCTTGAACTAATAAACTGATGAGAGGAATCAGCAGGTGGAGCTGAACAATTCTCAGGAATCATTTCAAATGGAAACCGATTCTCATTTCTCATCTCTAATCACTACTGACAAGACTGTATTAGCCAGTCACAGCCGATCACGATGGGACTAGGTGCAACAGTCTTGGCAAAAAAAACATGTATTGTCCTTCTTTCCTCTGTCAGGTTCCACCTCTGTGCGTCCCGAGGCCGGCTTGACTGTCTGGAGGTCATCATCTCACAAGGAGCAGACCTCAACGTCACCGATGGTGCTGGTAAGGTGTTTTATCACATAAAAGTTTTATCTCATAAGCCAAGGCTGTTGATTCACGTGTGTCACTGATTGTTTATAAATGTTTGTTTATAATTGATTCCAGGCTTCCATGCCCTTCACCTTGCAGCCAAAAACGGCCAATCAGAGTGTTTAAAGAGACTCTTACAGGTAAAACATTGCCATTACCATTAGCGAACAAATACTGTAAAATGTAACCGAATAATACAAACATGAATTTTAAGACTTCAGTAATTACAAATGGTTAATTTTTTGCTGTTGTTTGATGTATTTTCCCTGACAGGAGAGATTAGCAGTAGATTGCTCTGACAGCATTGGAAGGACACCACTTCATCATGCAGGTAACAGTTACTGAACTACATTATGACACTAGTTTTATTTACATGACAGTTATCTTGCATGCAACAATGGTAGTGTTTACAGATTTCAACTGCATTTCATGATCTAAGTACACTACATGCAGGGTCTTTAAAAGTATGAAAAGTTGATCAATCAATTTAGTGACAATTTAGGCCCTTAAAAATATTTAAATGTCTTAAACAACAATTTTCTGAAGTACTAAATTTTGTAGCTTGTTTTAAATATGTATATTTTTCCAGAGATGTCTGAGGTCTGTGTGAGGTGACACACATTCTCAGCACACATTCATCTTTTATAAATACCAGTTTATGCATGGGAAAAGATGTACAAATCGGTTTTTGTGCCTATACATCATTTATACATCTGGCCCCAGGTTTTTCACACACATTTCTGTACTTAATCACTGTCCCGACCCACCGCTGCTAATGCTACAGCAGTCACTATTTCATCATCTACTGTGAACCTCCGAGTGATGATGGGTGGTCCTACACTGCCTGTTTGAAATATGTTGCATTGATACAGTGGTCAGTGTATCACAAGCTAAGACTGTTAAATTGTGCTATCTTAAATTCAGTGTGTAGTAAATGTAAGTTTAAGTGTGTCACTAGTGAAACTGGTTAGAACCCAAAGTGACAACGAGGTCATAAAATGTATGGAAAGTGTTTTAAAAGGTACTAATAGATTCCTGCACATACCCTGCTTATATTGACCATAATTCTTATTATTCCCTGTAGCGGTCAGTGGCTGTTTGTCCTGCACTGAGACCCTGTGGGACTTTAAAGCTAATCTGGATGTCCAGGATGGGGTAGGTTGAGGAGTTTATTGACAGTATATAAAGTTTGATTTTTCTTCTCTGTTGTTGCCCCATGATTGAATAATCACGTGTATCTGTCTTTCAGGACGGGGCCACCCCTTTGATCTTAGCAGCCCAGATGAGCAGAGTGGAGCTATGTGTCTTTCTGTTGGGCCGAGATGCCAATGCAAACATTCAAGACAACCAGGGAAGGTACTGATGGGATGGACAGATAGAACGGCAGAGAGTTTCAGACAGTGCTGAGGCAGACTGGGGCATAAAACAGCCTTCTTAGCTAAGCCAGAACCAAAAAAAACCTCTTCAGGATTATTCTTATGGCAGTGGGGTTGTCTGTGTCAAAAAGTCTCCAGTGTGTGTGCGTGATTTGGAAAGATGCGGGTCAGGACCTCCAGCAGGGACAACAGCTTTCAGTTTGGCCTTGGATGTCTCTTTGGAGAGGATGATTAGAGAGTTATCCCCTGGTTAAGGAAGTGAAAAGACCAACATTTTTTCAGGCTGCATCATTACATCAAGTGGAAACATTTCAATGCCACATGCTTCATGTTATATAGACTGTCCTGCATTTCATTCGAGGTTTTAACAGACTCTCTGTTCCATGTTTAGGTCCAAAATTGATGAATGTGATTCTTATGCGTTGTCAGTTACAGCAGCATGTTGCTGCCATGCCAGTAAATGAAAATGGACCTGTAACATGTTATGATGAGAAAAGTTTAGTGTTATTGTTAACAAGATGTGTTGAACAAGATTTTTTATCACATTATTTTGACATACAAATAATACACTTTTCCTGTAATAAGAAGTTTAGAATTAAATATTTATCTTGCTATGATATGATAGAATATATATATAAATATATATATATATATATATATAAGTGCTTCATGGTATAACAAGATAAATAGTAAATTGTTCAAGCAAGAAAAGTTTCTTGGTTTGGCAGCAGTACGTTTCCATATTCAATACTGCTGTTCTCCTGTTGTATTGTCTTTTTTTTGTTTGGAATCACAGGTCTGCATTGATGCTGGCATGTGAGAGCGACAGTGTTGAGACAGTAGAAGCTCTTCTGAGAGGCGGGGCCAACACACAGCTGGTTGACGCCCTTGGACACAAAGCCATGGACTACAGCGTAACCACGGGCAACCAACGCATCATACAGATGTTGCAGGATGGAGTACCCCCAGGTACAGTATGAGGCCTGAAGTCTTTTTTTCAGAGTGTGTAGCTCTCTCTACTATCATATTATTATAAATAAGGCCTAGTTAATTATGTTAAATCAGGTGGAATAAATGCAGCTCATGATTTTTAATTCAAAGTGTCAGCATCATATGAAACACGTGGCAGCAACGTGTAACAGATCGTCAGACCCAGCGTAGGGCTTCTGCTGCTCCTGATCTTGGCTGTGTCTCCGCTCCCCCAGGAAACGACTGTAATAGGAGGAAGTGGATCAGGAGGACAGCTGGGTGTGATTGTGAAGTGGGATTTAAAAAAAGAGAGAAAGAGAGAGACGAAAGGCCTGTTCCACTTTTATCTTCCAACAAAGACGTTCCTGATATATGAAAAGCAGATGTGTGGCTGGTTTGAAAAAGGAGATGAAGGAGAGAATTTGGTGCCCATATGATGCTTCACCACATGAGTTTTAATTCTGTAATTGCAGATTTTGGTGGATTTGGTCGAGGGTACATGGATGGTACTAATTTAAATGACATGTTAGAAAACCTCATTGCTTTAGGACTCAAAGTGTCTTGCTCTGTGTCTCTTTCGCTCTGCACACGTAGCTTCTGAGGGCGCAGGCGAGGAGGTAATGTTGCATAGCTTTGTGTTGGATCACTCACTCCATCAAATGAGATCATGGCCCACTTTGGCCAATCATATTGTGCATGTTTTCCAATATGAGCTCATTGTTTTTGTGTGCTGCTCTCTTTTCGTTGGCTTTTGCTCCCCTTTGTCGCTGACCCTTTGTCTTATCGTGGTTTCCTCCGTTCTCCCATTTTAAGTTGAGCTTGACCTCTGCTTGTCTGTGATCCTGCTCTCACCCTCACACAGCCCCCCCAAGTCCCCTCAGGCGCCTCATCAATGCAAGGGGGTACTACCCCCCGCAAACGGAAAGCTCCTCCACCGCCCCGCTCTCCTCTCCAGGTACTGTGAGAAACATCTCAGTGAATGGAAAACACATTTTGTTTGGTTTAAATCACAGGCAGAGGCCGGCCTTATAGTATGTACATACATTTACCTATAATTTAGGTCCTATAGCATTGGTTGCATACCTCCAACCTTTTGCCATGTTGCCCCTTAAAAAAAACAAAACATAAATTCACTATATTCACATGGCGGCCATCTTACTTTGCCATCACACTCAGAAAGTCAAATAGTTGTACTGCTGTGCTCTAGGTGACAAGACAAATTGTTGTCATTTTCCCACTTCCCAACTGATCAGCAACTGAAAAGACAATTGATGGTGAAAACCTGGAGAGTCATCAGGCCATATTTCAAAATAAAACAACTTATTTGATAACCCATTAGCTACCGTTACACTGTGCTGTTTGATAGTGTTACATGATACAATAGGAAAGGCCTCATTAATTCTGAAATATAAACACACAGATTGGACACATTTATTTAAGCCTGGAAGTAAAACACGCTGGATAAATCAGACTTGCAGTGTATGCTAACATTAACTGTCTTGTTGTCTCAGAGATCAAGCAGTAATGTTATGTGACATTATGCTCACTGGAACACGAATTTCTAAGTAGTGTTTATAAATATTACATGCAAAACAAACACACTAGAGGTATGATAAGGAAAAATGTAAGATCGCACTTATTTTGTCATAACCTAACATACCAGTAACCCTGTTTTAGCTGCTTAGCTTGCATACTTGGACAAGAGACAGCAAGGCAGTAAACATTACATGGCAAGCTTGAGTATGTCCAGTGTGTTTTACTTCCAGGCTTAAATAAATATGTTCATGGTTTTCACTGTTTTTTCAGTATTAATTCACACTTTTCTTATAGTATTGTGTAACACTCAAATGGTACCATTAGCCAGAAAGTGGTTGAATGCTAACATTAGCTGTTGTCTAAAGTTAGCTAGTGGGTTTACAAATATGTTGTTATAGTTTGAAGTATGGCCCAGTGTCCTTCTGGATTTTCCAATTTTTTTCTTTTTCAGTTGCTGATCATCTGGTAAGACGTGAAATGATAACAATTTGTCTTACATTTATACAACATGCAACCCGAAACACAGCAGTATGACATTTGAGCTTCCCACCCTGAATGTGATGTCAGAAGAAAATGGTTGCTGCACGAATATGGTGAATGGCTACTTCTCATCGCCCTGGTTGCGTACAGTATGTCTATTCACATCGCTTTATTCATAATGGTTGTGTTGCTTTCATAATTAAGCACATTTTATTTGTTTACTTATGATGGTGTTCATTTAAACCTGCACCAGGAAAACTTTTCATGATAATAATCTGTTCTGGTCAGGTATGACCATTGCTGCAAAATCTGTAAAAGATTAGATCTCATTACCTGAGCATAGAATGTGAATAAATGTTTTTTGCTCTTTTCATATCTGCAGTATGCACAGTGCATTGGAGTCGCCTCCTGGGTCACACAGTGCCATCTTTAATATTAATGCACATTTAATACAGTATAGTTTTCATATTCTTATATAAGGTATTGGCCAATTGCAAACTTTAATATTTCAATGTTTATGCAAACAAAAATCATTTTGGTCACTACAATCATGATATGAAAATGTCCATTTAATCAATATGAGTTAACTGTTGAATCACAAAGTGATTTTTATAAGATTGTTTAGTTATAATAAAGAGATGAGGTACAAGCAGGACAAACAGAAAAGATTTACTTCACTTTTATCTTGTGACTCCCAAACTGAAAACAGATTACCTATATGGTACCACACAACAGAAAACAAGATACAGTGATGTCCATATGTATGCTGACTTTATAGTTATTCCTTTGGTAATATCTCCAAAATACAGCATTATTGTATTTTGCTTTCAAAGATCCAAGGTTTGCCACCCTCTCCAAAGCCACGGAGTCCTGCTCCACCTGCTCAATCCCCTGAGCCCCGGTCCCCATCACTTTCTCCCTCTCCCCAGCCCCCAGAAACACAGCAACCAGCTCAGGTGAGCACTGTAAATCTTGATTTTTGCTCAGTTAATGTTGCTGTTTGTCCTACATATTACAGGAAATTCAAATTTGATTTTTTTAAAAATATTTTCTGTGGTTGCTTGTGTCAGGCAGAGGATGAGGAGGTGTTTGAGGAGATTCGACGGCTGCGTCTGGAGAGGGGCCGTCTGCTCCAGAAGATCAAAGCCTTGGAGCAGCAGCAACAGAGCGCCCTCTCTGCTTTGGAGGAGGTACTGCAGGCAGCGCAACTGAACCTTCTTATTCATGTCTCTGCAGATTGTTTCATGGTGTTATATAAACCTATACATGCATCCATTCATTCATCTTCTGTAACCGCTTATCTGTGAGGGTCGTGGGCGGGGGTGCTGGAGCTGGAGCCTATCCAACATTTGGCTATACATATTCATTCATATTATATTGAATGCATAATAATAACAGTACAAAATAACTGATAAACTGTACAGTTTTCTAATTTCAATCCCAATATTTTAGTAACTTTTTATTCAGTTTTCTGCCTATACTGTATGTATTTTTATTTTTTATTAACAATCATAGATAACTAATAGGCTTCTTAATAGGCTTTCTTTCAAATTCAGTGTTTTCTTCTCCCCGACACTTGGCCATTGTTTTATTAGCTCTTTGGTTGTTGTAACTGCATAATTTTCCGATGGAGGACACGGCTGTTTAGCAGAGGGAAGGGTCTTTGAATATAGCTAGTGTTCAGGTTTTCACTGCACTTCTGTTCTGAGAGAGTTCAATTCTTAAATATCTAAACTTTAAAAATAACTATATTTTAGTTTCCCCCACAGAAACGAATGTAATTCTGAGATAAAGGCCTACTGTATATTTTTAAAAGACATTTTCTTGCACATCTTAGGCCAGAGATATACTTGCTTTTTAACCACACATTTGCATTAATTTCATGCACAACCATAACTCCAGTGGGTTGCAGGATATGTGAGTCTGCTATGATGTGTATGGATACATGAGCGAACAAGTAGTTGAAGCACCAGGTTGGGAACCAGTGCATTAGAACTCTGTGCTTATGCTCTTATACCAGAGACAACCACGTATATGTGAAGACTAAGGGGTTGCTGGTTATAACTACCATTTTTACATTGTCTATGTGCACTGCAGTTGTCCCAACTAAAGCACCGTCTGGAGGAGGCAGAGGCAGAGAGAGACAAGCTGCTTGAGGAGCTGAAGGGAGGCCATGGTATCGGGGCCAGTGACTCTGAGGACATGGATGAAATGTTTGACTTCCCAGGTATGCAATCTGTTTGACCATGGAATTCCCACGCCCTGGCGGAGAGCATGCATGTACTTCCATGCATGTGTGCTTGTTATTCCACATATACATTCCTGACTGTGTGTCTGTCCCATCAGGAAGTACACAGATTTATTTTTGTTGTTGTTGCTATTGAACTTTCCTTCTAGAGAAGCTGCTCTCCAAGCGGTCCAGGTCCTCTCCTGCTCAGGATGAGGCCACTTCTCAAGGGGACACAAACCCAGCCCGCCCCTCTCCTGCCTCTGCAGACCCAGGAACTGTTGCTGAGCTGCGCAAACAAATAGAGGAACTTACCTCACAAAACTCTGAGCTGGCTCTCAAAGTGCAGGTAAGGTCAGGGAGAGTACAATCACACTAATACAGGCAGGCATATTCTGCTCCCACACACACACACTCAAACACACTCACACACACTCACACACACAGTCTCAGGCCTCTTTAAGGTGGATAAATTGATAGTGAAGTGATTATTAAATGGTTCCCAGACAGAAGATGGAGATGCTGGTTCAAGAGAAGCTTAATGTCTCTGACTCAAGCATTAGTCATGACCACTTAAACTTTATGATGCTGCACTCTGCACGCTAATGCACCAAGGCAGATGTGTTCATACAGGTATAAATAGAGCGGCATCAGAGGCAGACATGGGGGCATTCTGTAGAAATTCTTCACTAACTGGGTCATGCTACTTGAGTTTGTTGGAGTTTGTTTAAAATCTCCTGCTCTGGTGTGACTCACTCACCACTGTGTGAGAAACAGGTCAAGAAGACTGGGAAATCTGTGGTCTCATATGACAGCAATGAGAGATCAGGTCTGTGGAAGATAGTTAGAAATAAACTCGAAGCAAAACCTCCTGTTGTGATTTATATGGTTGAGGGCAGTCTAAGATTTTATACCTTATAGACTGGTTTGCACCAACAAAGATAAATTTAATCTAAGATTAGTTTTAATCAGAGTTTAGCAAAACTAGGTTTAAAATGAGTCAATCCAGATTTAAAATTACGCAGAGCTCTGTTACATCTAATCTCAGTTTAGTAAATCCAAGTTTCTTGATGTAAAACAAAATTAATTAGAGTTTAATCATTATGGAGACGTTTGCTCGGTCAAATTAAAATAAATACATAAATGTGAGTCTTGTTAGGGACCTAGTAAGTATAAAAGTGGGAGGGGAACCGTTAACTTTCTGCTTCTCTGTATTCCGTAACAAATGTTAGATTGTTACATTTGTTAGCCAGATAAAAAGTTTACAAAACGGTACATTGTTATATTGTTTGCTAGATGGCTAAAAAGTTAGCTAACCTAGTTAGCCTACTCATGATGGCTCAGGAGAGAAGCTTTAACTTCTCTTCCTTTGAGAAAACATGTTGGCAGAATTGTCAAATGAAGTGAGATAAAGACGCATCATAAAACTCAATCAGGTTGAGTTTATCCCTTAGCTTTCTTTAAGGAACTTGATTGTTGTGCTCAGTGATGTCAAAAAGGCAGCAATTTTAAACCCTCTCAAGTGAAAGTTTCAGTTTTGAAAGTTTGGTGCAACATAATTTAAAGTTGTATCATGATTTAATTGGATTTAAAGATGAATTCTTGTTGATGCAACCTAACCATATTGATTTAAGTTCATTAAGGGCAGCTCCACCAGTTTTACACATAATATGTGTAAAAATATTCCCAATGCATTACTGACATATTATGTCAGTTAACTATGCATTGGGAATATTTTTTAGCCCGTGAAAACAATTGTACTGTCTTCTGTGGCTCTGGATGCTTTGTCAAGTCTCAGAACACATACATAACATAACATAGGATGATATCACCAGGGTTATGTCTGTATGGTCTTTGAGTTATCAATAAATTATGGCCTGTATTTGTAACAGAAAGCCTTTGTCACAAACTGGAGATGTGGGACTTTGCCGGGCAGGAAGGATCTAGTGAAACAATAGTCAGGTTTTGTTACAGGAAATGGAGTAACCCATGTTTCTGGAGCTTGACTTATAAGGATTAAAAGTCAAGATATGTGGGCCTGTTCTCCACTGATTTGATCTGTTCCAAAACTTTATGGAAATACGGTGCTAAATGACTGGAGTACTCTTTTAAGCAATGAGTGCCTGCAGTCGATGGTACTCATCCACTTACAAGCCTAGCGTTAATGCGCACTCTGTTCCCAGAAATGTCAAGTGTACTCTAAGGACACTACATGTAAATTCTGGGCAATTTTAGACAGTACACAGCTCAGCATTGACTGATAAACAGTAGAAGGCATAATATTTAAAAGTGACAGCCTCCATAAGCTGTCTCCTCTGTGCTGTGTACAGATGCTGGAGATGTTTGAGAAGGATGACACCGACATGCAGACCTCCAGCTCAGACTTTGTACCCATAGTTCAGTATGAGACCCTGAGGAAGGAGTTTGAAGCCCTTCAAGAGCGCCTTTCTCAGGCCCAGGCATCAGATGAGGCTTCCAGCGTGGCAGAGGACCGGTAAGATCGATTGATTTATACATTCAGGCACATTTATGACTAACAGACTGAAATAGCCATCACAGATCACATTTAGTTGAACTCTGCTGTATTAGATCAGGCATTCAGTTCCAAAGTCTCAGCAGTATCTGCCTCGGCTTCTATCAGGGCCATTTTTAAAAGTGCTGAGCATATTTTCCTGCAGCGTGCTGGAGGCTGAACAGGCTCAGTGGAAAAATGTGTACTCATGACATCAGGGATTTGATGACGTCTTCACCTCTATTACATGATAGTTCTTGTTTTTCTAACTCCTACATTTTCAAACTATAGTGCTATTACCACTGATGGTACTCAAGCTCCCTCTAGTGGTAAACTGAGGAACTTGCTAAAATTTTAAAAATTAAATAAATTCATTTAAAAACATATTATCAATATACTACAAAATTTCCAATGAAAATACGTAAAGTATAAGATAGCTGAAATCTATTATATTTTTGTTTCAATATCAGCTTGCTGTGTAGTCACATTCATGCACAGGCATGTCATCCATGACTAGTTATGAGTTAAACTGTGATAAGTCACTGACTTACTGTAACAGCAGTCAACAATTAACAATAATATAATAAGTAATAATCATTTTGTTAGGAATAAACCAGCCTCCTGCGTGAGCTGTCTGTAGCTGAACAGGGTGGGTCTGTGCTACTGCATTTTAACATTGGTCATAACAGTGGTACTTGAATTAATATATATATTACTTAAATATCTTTGGGTTGGTAGACTGTTCATCTGAACAATTTGAGAAATTGCGATATAAATTTTTCACTACTTTCTAACATCTTATTGGCTGAATCATACTTGACTTAGAAGGACACTCAGAGAGAGCAGACTTCCACCAAGGCCAGCTCTTTTATGATAAGCAAATCTGCAAGCACAAACTTAGCAGTGAAGTGTAAAGTTTGAAATTTCCTTAATATCTGGTGGAGTTTAATGCAGA
>JAJHUR010093774.1:8000-21091 GCA_027495735.1 Lutjanus campechanus | reverse complement strand
GATAGATAGATAGATAGATAGATAGATAGATAGATAGATAGATAGATAGATAGATAGATAGATAGATAGATATTAATAAGACCAGCCCCTAATCACATCCTTGACATTGTACCTTGTTTGATGCTGACACATCGTCCTTATCTGCCTTGAACAGAGCTTTGCCCTCTGGCTCTTTCTTTTTCATTATAATGGAATAGATAAAGAGCGTGTGTGGACGGTGGGGAGCAAGAGCCTCAGCCACAGAGCCGAAATGAAGGGTTATTACAGTTAAATACAGGCTGACACTCTGCCGGCTAATCCTCAGGGCGGCCATTACGGAGAAAACTAATAGGCACATCAGTAATCAGGGCCAAATTCATTGTCTTATCTCTGCCCGAAAAGCACCTCTAAATAGCACTATAACAATCACTGTAAGAGGATCTCTCCCAATATTTAGTAAGAAGTACAGACTGTACAATTGGTTTGTGAAATTTTATATAGTTAATAAACTCAACCAGTCACTTTGAAAAGATGATGTGATTTTGTTGTTGAGTGTAAAAATTCAGAACCTACTGCTTGATTAAAGCTGCACTAATCAATAATTTTAGATTGACTGTGGGTGAAATGATCACGTGTAAAGTGAAAAGGTTCACTCGTGGTGACGAACCCGCACAGAATTATCACTCTACTCCACAGTTCTTCTCAACTCTACCAAGCTTTTCAGCCTCTACTAGATCTATTGTATATTTCTCATTCCTGGAAGAGGGATCCATCCTATGTTGCTCTTCCTATGGTTTCTTCCATTTTTTCTCATTGGAGGGTTTTTTGGGAGAGTTCTTCCTCATCAGAATTTAGCAGCTGGCCCTCACTGTTTATGCAAGCACCTTCTTATGACCCATATTTACATTTTTTGTCAGGTGAACCTCTAATGGTCGTAGTAATTATGACCAAGGGAGGAAGCCAGGTGACATAGTATGAAGGGAGGAGGTCGGGGGGATGGATGGGTAAAACCGGACTGCTGTTTGTGTCCTACGTGAAACCAAAAGCCAAAAGTTAACTTAAAGTTCACTTATCTAAAATTACGTAACTAACATTCTAATTGTAACCAAAACCATGATTTTTTCCTAAACCTAACCAAGTACTTTTGGTGCCTAAACTTAACCAAATAGTTTTTGGGCCTAAATGTAATCAGGTAGTTTTGGTGCCTGCGACTGCGACAGTGCTAACGAGTGATGAAGTGACGACGACGGTCTGCTAGATGAAGGTCCCTTATGCCCTTATGTTACTGGTACTCTTTGAAAGTCTAATGTCATTTGGGAGTCAGTGACAAACAACCTCTTCTATTGTTTACGTATGAGGACATTTAGGGTTTAAGGACAGAGGCTGTCTTCTTGCTGTTTGGACTGTAAAGACTTTTGAATTTGTGACTTAATTTTGGCAATAAAAAAACTGACTTTATTCACATCTCTCAGGTGGCCACAAGCACAACTGCAAATGAATGATAATGTTGCTCTCTGTCTGCTGCGTGTATAAATAGCCAACTGTTCATTAACTTTGTTTGTGCTTAAAACTTTACAAGGTGATATCATAGCTGTATAATATTTACAGCTTTCTCTGCTGCCTGATGTGTCCACAAAATCAATGAATGCAGCTTCAAAGGTAAAAAAGTATTACTACTGTGGCCTGATAATTTGAAATACCACCAGTCTCCAGACAAATCTTACATCTTAATATCTTAATATCATAATAGTCACTGATCTGTTGAGCACACATAAACAATATACGTATTATATTGGTGTTATACAGTGTTAAGTTGTTTTTATATTAGTGACTTTTTATTTTAGACTGTAGTCTGCTGTCAGCTACAGTATGTGGTAATAATTTGGGGACAGCCCTTGCTTGTTTCTAAATGTTTTTTTTCCTGGTGTAAAACACCATGGCCTGGTTGGCCTCCTTAGCTCCCTGACCTCAACCCCAACCTCTGGAGGAGCTGCAGCCGCGAGTCTGGCCTCGTTGCCCAAAATCAGTGGATGACCTCACTAAAGCTCTGAGTAATTGGAGTAAATCTGTGCAGCCAGCTTCCAGAATCTTGTAGAAAATTTCCTCAGACGACTGGAGGCTGTAAAGCAGCTTATTAGTGCCAGTGGTTTTGGAATGACATGCTACACAATCATACATGTGTGATGTTTAGTTGTCCACATACATTTGGCCATTTAACGTTTATTTGAAAGGAAAACAAAAGCGATATTTTTTCAAAGGCAGTCTTTGTCTGACAAAGCCCTTGGGCAACATTTATCTCCTTTTGCCAGAGTTGTTACTTTGTTATGAAAATGTAATGGCACTGGGCTAACTGTATTGACATCTGAAGAATGTCTATAAAATGTCATGGGGGTAAACACTAGGCATTTTCATTAAATACCCACAGATGCACAAACACACACAAAAGCTGGAAAGCATACATCATTCAAATCCACCCTGATGCACTGCTGTTAGCGCGCTCAATTTATTGAATTGAGTTTAGTTTTAATTTGCATCCTAATTTGACCCTGGCAACTCCGACTGAAGCTCAGGGTGCTTTTATTGCTCCCCACTTTGTAATCAGTTATTCATGACTACTCTGAATACCAATGGTCTTACTCCTCCAGCTGCTGAGAGGTGGGAACATTTCAGACATTCATATTGTTCACAGGCTCAAAATGTGTGGGTGTTGAAATTTGATACCACACTTATTTCTTTGTAAACCAGCTACAAAAACAGAAGATAAAACTGAGAGTTTTTCCACTTTGCTGACAGACGCACTGTCACCCCTCAAGTGTTTAGAAACACAAAATGTGATGACTGGATAACAAGTTGAAAGAAAGTGTCAAAGCCAAAGTCAAGATTTGAATTTATTTTCCCAGCACCATATATTTAACACTGTTATGTGACATACCTCAGTTATTTGACTTTAAGTTGCTTTGTGTATTTTCACCCGACTTTAACTTACACTGACCTACATTCACAAACATGCCTTTTGGCAAACCCCAGAGAGTGTGCCTGAATGAATCATTTACTGTAGGTGGGGGATGCAACAGTGCTGCTGGAGTTTTTCCCAGTAGAAAAAGCAAGAGTCCCCCTTCCTGATCAATATGGAACTTGTCAGAGTGTTGCATTCTGGTCTGTACTGGCTACTGTTGGTGGGGACACAGGTATATTATCTTTGTATTTTCCGCCATGTGTGGGCTTGCACTGTGGCTCTAGAGACATGTTGGTCAGCCAGCACACCACTTCAATCCAGACTGAAAGATCTTAACGATCGACCTTTCCTAAGTCCCACCCCTTTCGGAAACCAGGGTCAACTTTCTCTGCTTGCGGTACGTATCTATGTTATGTGCTCTTCTCATCTATGTTGAAAAGAAAATCAAATTTTGGTGGTTAAAACATGTCGCTGGGGTAAAAGTGACATTCTCGACTTATGACTTCATCATACCTTGTGTTAGCTAATGCAAAATACCAGCTGTGAGCTAGCTTGTTCGCTAATGTTTTGCTACTGTAGCAAAATACTACCTAACTGGCAACTAATACACATTAATTGTTAGCTAGCTCATTACATTTGATAGCTAATGTTAGCAAAAGACTAGCTAACTACTGTACATCAATTGTTATCTAGGTAGTTAGCTAGGTTTTTGTGACTAGGCACAAAAATGACATATTCTAATAGGCCGATTACTAAACTGGACAATTACTAAACACATGCCGACTGCCATAGGATAAACCCTTGACCTCCACGATTTCTTTTGCATTCCAAGGTCAAAAGTTAAATTTTTAGCTATTCAAACCCTTGATGATATTACCCCCATGACGTTATTAAGAGTTATTTCCTCAGACTTGACAGAAGATTAGAAGATGATACAGCTGCTTTTGCATGCTGCGTAGTGCCAACGATGAAAAGTAAACTAGAGAAACAATAGACTTTTATGTTCTAAACTGGTGGAGTTCCCCTTTAAGGAAATTCTAGCAGAACAAGCATTAGACTTATTCTGTAGCATTATTGTTCTATGTGTGAGCCCAACATAGCACCAAGGTCTGAGCCTAACTCCACAGGGCATGGGGCGACCACTGTAGGGGTCGTGGCTGGGTGGATACAACACTGACCAGAACGTGTCTGCCAAGAAACACTGGAAACAGTCGGCTGGAGATTTGACAGTAACTAGTCCATTTGTGTCCCCTTTTTGAAAGGTTTCTGTGTTGTGGCTAGCCATGCAAACACTAGCAGCTCTGAGAGGCTGCTCTCTCCCGTGTGTGTGTGTTCGAGGGGAAGTTTAGTACACAGCCAGAGCCCTGCTGTTTATAATGAGACCATCATCAAGGGAAAGAATGCAGTCCGGTGGAGTTTCTACAGCTGTCAAAATAGCCAAAATTGAAAAATACTAAAATAAAGCAAAAAAACCTCCTGCAAATGATGCATCTTTTTCAGCACCTATTTGAAAATGGACTCTGTTTCACAGACTCAACTCAAAAAGTGAGGGCTGGGGGACGTGAGTTGCCTTGACATCCTTTCTTTAATCTAAATTTCATGACATAGAATAAGCCAAAATGGTCAGCTTAACTCAGCACTGGCCTTGCCCTGAATTTTCAACCATGGAATGCAGTTTTTATAAATCTATTAAGAAATGTCAAATAAATTAGCACCAGCATTGAGGCGTTTCATCACAGGAAAGTCATAATTTAGTTTACGGCTCAAAAAACATGTTTAAATGTACTCTCCCCCCTTAAACTCAACTATACAGCACCTACTATTTTATTTTGTCCTATTATTAACAGGAATAAAAGCAATAGCTGTTTTTTTTTTTTTTTACTGTGCTAACATATTTTGTTTTGGAGTCGTCCTTTTATCATTTTACAGTCAGCTGAGCATGAACAAGATTTGTGACTGTCTTATTGTAAGGCTGACTCCAGAAGCTTCACAGCTGCAAGTTTCTCTCCAGTAAAATATGAATAAGTTGTGTACTACATATGAATAACTCTGTACATATGATTCCTGGCTTCAGGATGAGTGTTTCAGGTCATGGTTCCCTTCTATATGTTTCCCTCATGCATGTTAGGGCAGCCATCCAGTAGCATGATAACTCGCTCTGCTCGAATTACTGTCCACATCCCTCTCTGGCTTTACTGACCGACTGAAAAACCCAGCGGACGGCCCCTTCTGCTGGCGACGCCAGCCACACGCTAAGCCCCCATCTATCACCCTTGGCCTTTTTTAGAGATTCTGTCCTCTTTCCCTCTCCATGCCTCCCTCTCTGGTTCTCCATGAGTCCCTTAAGCAGCGGCAGGTGCACTTGGGGGACTATGGATGGTCTTTGCCAGGAGCTTCAATGAAGCCTTTATAGACTGGCTTTCAATGTCCCCCCTGTTTCCCCCCGTGCTATCATAGGAAAACCACTATCATCACTGTTATGATCTACAGCCCTCCGATCGTGGCTTCTCCCTGCCAGACGATGGGCTTACAAAGACCTCCTGGGGGGTTGTGATGCTCCATTTCAATCAGCCTCATGAATCAGACCCCCCCACCCCCCCACCCCACCCCACCTCCTGCCACACACGCACACACACACACACACACACACATGCTCACCACAGAGACAGAAACTGCATGTAACTTCAAGGCAGCCAGGCTACAGTGACAGAGAACAAGATAGACATGGGAGTCTGACACCCCAGCTTTCAGTGGAATTACTGCAGAATTAAGCTGGTGAACTGAGAGGAGAGGAAAAATGAGTCAGCACAGCCTGTCATTGTCACTAGTCTCGCCTAACACCAGGGCCGCTGTAAACCCAGAGATGCCAGTTAGCTCTTTAAAAATCTGCCACATTTTATCTAAACAAACATGTTATGCAACTATCACCGATTGCTATGCAACAGCGATCCAACCTATTTTCAGCTTGTGGAGGCTTTTACATTTGCTGTTCTAAACATTCAGTGTCTTTACTGGCAGAGAATCATCTGGTGCACAGGATGTAATGCACTCAACATACAGGTATGTGGTCTGTGGGACATGGACAGTTAGCATGAACAGGTATAGTCACCGTGGCAGACAAAGAAATGAATGTTGGTGATTGGCCAGAATCCACTGGATGCGTTTTGCTCTGACATCTACAATATGTACTGAAGCCAACACAGTACCTTTTGATTCAATGTTTGCTTTGCCTACTGGGTGCAGACAAAAATAACCTGCTCACCAAACAGATCATTGAATGTCTGACTGAATATCGGATGATTCTGCTTGTTTTTCAGCCATGATAGGAGCATGGCTGCAGGGACAACATTGTCAGTCAGTCAGTTGATCCACTGCTTTGGTGCAGACTGAAATACCTCAACAGCTGTAGGATGGATAGACATGCAATGGATCCCAGAGGACGAAGATACTGACTTTATTACCTGACTTTTCTTGTAGCATCAGTTTTCACATATTCAGTGAAGTATTTCAACATACTGAATGGTTTGGCAGAATGGTTACAGACATTCACAACTCCCAGAGGATAAATGCTAATGATGTTGATGATCCCCTAACTTTTCGCCCAACACCACCATGAGACTGACTGAATGGATTTGCCTTGAAATTTGGTGAAGTCATTCCAGACGTGTCCACCTCAGGATGAACTGCAGTTACTTCAGTGACCACATATTCATCTCTTGCCACTATACGAGATCAAAATGTCAAATGCTTAGTTCATGACTTGGTACCGACAAAATTGATGATCATCTTCAACTGTACTTTGTCTTTCATGCTAATTAGCAAATGTTAGCATGCTAACGCACAAAACTTAGATGATGAACATGATGAACGTTATACCTGAAAAACAGAATTGTCATTGTGTTAGCATGCTGACGTTAGCTCAAAAGCGACACTTGCCCAAGCCTTCACAGAGCCCCTGGCATGGATGCAGATCCTAAGTCTTATTCAAATATTATTTCAGAAAGACAGATGAATCATATGTCAGTACATATTAACATGATGACACACATAAATTTGTCACAACTTGACACATCTCTCTCAGATAAAATATCTTTCCATGTAACTTTTGCTCAACCCGTCCCTCTCCTGCTAGTTAGTTCCCCACCTGACTGAAAAAATTCCAACATTCAAATGACATGTATTCACATCGACATAACCATGGATGTATTCATCACAGGATACTGGACTCAAAGATAGCGCCTATTCAGTTCAACAGGAATTGTTCGTGTGGTGCATATGCCCAAAAATTTTTTCTAGCTTCCAGGTATTTAGCAGTAGTGTTTCTCCCGCTGGCCCTGCTTCCCACTTGGCCCATAGACTTTACATTTTGATGCCGTCACAGATTTTTAAATCACTTTTCTTGGGTCTGGGAAAGATTTACAAATATAAAACCTCCATTCATCAAAAATTCATAATAGAAAGTGGCATAATCGAACTTGTTTGCTGTTTGAGGTGTCCTGTCAACAGTTTGCCTGCCGTCTCATTACAATGGTGGCTTGTGATGAAAATGTTTTTTGCCGGCAGGCGAATTTTTAGCTGCAATAACATGAATAGCCACTGGGAAAAAATAGAAAGCAAGGCTGAGTGGTGCTGCCATATCATGTGTTTAATACATCTATATAACACATCACTGCAAGCAACACCTCCCTGAATTTTTGCATTAGCACCATACAAAATACTCAACTGAATCGTAAAATGTACTCAGTTGCTAGTTCAGTCGGTGCGCCTCACTAAAACAAATTCAGTCTTATACAGCATCCCTGAAATGACTTTAATCTTCCTGAGGGTGAAAATCTTAGTGTTGGCTGAGACTGTTTTTGAGAATATCTACTGGTGGCAAAACAAACCTTGCTTGAAAAGGCAACACCTGCTTTGATAGCAAAGGCAAATAATGCATGTGTTCGCTGCTAACACTACTTCTAAATAACACTATAGATTAAATATTTGTTTCCGTTTTAACTGAGTTAAAACCAAACCAATACCTTTTTTATTCATGAACAAGTAACAACATAAAGGCAGATATAATCACAGCTGAATGGAATCTTATCAAAGTCCTTTTAATCATATGGATCATTTAAAAAATTACTTTTTTATATTTTATTTGGATTGTGGAGAGCGATTCTATGGTGTAGACATAATACACACATCCAGTGAACACTTGGTATGTAAGGATATGTAAAACTGAATGCCAGATTGTTTTATTTATTTTGAATAAATTCTGCCTCTTGCTGTTCTTTTGTACATCCTGCAAATATAACCCTGACCTAATGTCTGTTTTGTTAGTATTGTTTGCTCATAGCCTCATCTCTGTGACACTTTGACAGGGTAAATAAAGAGTGCTTCTTCTCTATTTCCCCTGTGAGTCCTTGTATTGACAACAATATGCTGGCCGAGCCATTTGTGTGACGCTAACTGCATTCCTTGAATTGTTTATCCGCAGGGTTATGGAGAGACAAAGTGATTATTGACAGCTGATGAACGAACGGTCATTTGTATTTGGCCATTACAAAACACAATTTGAGCCCTTGCCAGAAGCAAGGACTCGGATGATATTGAAAGCATAATGGCAATATGTTTGTGTTGGGGTCCAGTAATGTTTCTGTAATGTGCACAACAGTCTGGTTCCAGTTTAGCAGTCATGGTCAGCTGGGTCAACATGCACTGATGCACCTGAGTGATTCTGCCCTTCAGTTTCAGGTCATCTTAACTATCGATTGTTACAATCAATGAGAATCTGCTGAAGAAACTCGTAAAAATCCCTTGTGTCTTTTAATGCCTTTAATTTCTATAGACTGCTGCAAAACCTTTGATGAAACTCACAGTGGTCAGCAAACGCAACAATGAGTTATTAGTCAAGGAAGATTGGCAAAACACCTGATGTCTTTATTTTATTAATGATATTTTCATCATGAATGGGTATCGATTGAGCCTGTGTTATTTTAAGAGAAATTTGATCACCCTCGCCAAGTTCAATTTACTTGATCTTGTGTGCAGATCACTTTTCATATCTCTTTCATTTATAGGACACAGATTATCTATGTGTTAATGTACTTAAATGGTAAAGGTTACAAAGTGTTCCTGACATCATGAGGTACACTCGGTTGCTAGTTCATAATGATAAATGCAATTCATCAGCATAAACCCAGCATTAAAAACCTATTTTTTTTCCACATACCTCAACTTGCAGCCGTGCAAGACAGTGCGTGAGTTTTGGTTTTCCTGGTTCGTTTTTGAAGACATCCTCAAATACAGTGGTAGTGGTTGGAATTAACTTTGTGGTCCTCACAAAATTTTCAAGTGACACTTGGAAAACTTTACAGCACTCTGGATTATCCACAGAACACACTGCTGACAGTTTTCATAGTGGTGCTTTCTACCAAAGATTTTTTAAGGGTCGGTTCACACAATAATGTGTAACTTTAAATGTTACAAAAATTAAATGTTTTACCAAAAAAAAAGTAGATTTGCACTACAGGTGTAAAGACTAACTAATACATACGGG
This sequence comes from Lutjanus campechanus, assembly GCA_027495735.1. NCBI lineage: Eukaryota > Metazoa > Chordata > Actinopteri > Lutjaniformes > Lutjanidae > Lutjanus > Lutjanus campechanus. The sequence goes on along the minus strand of JAJHUR010093774.1, from coordinate 11,615 downwards.
GGAAACACAAAATCTGGATCCAAAGTGTAGCAGGAGCTCTTCCTGAAAGAGATGTCAGACTCTAACAGAAAATCTGCCACTGGCGACACAAACTTAATGAGGCAACGTAGACGCTGGAGGGAAAGTTACAGCAATGATCAACCTGAGGCAAGTAATGCTAACGTTAGCAGCTAACGCTATCTTCAAAATACATTAGCCTTAGTGACTCACTGGGTGTAAACTGTGGGTATAAGCCTGTCATTGGCTGCCTATTTCAGCGGGCATCCGCTATCTGCCTGTAAGCATTTTTAAAATCCCTGTCGCTACGGGAAACAATAGCAACCACCTTGCTAGCAACCACGCTGAAAATGGCAAGTTGCCGTCTGAACCGCTAATGGTAGGTAAACAAGCTAGCAGCTGTTACCTTTTCTTTTGCAGGGATTTTAGCCTTTTTAATGCCAGAGCTCGCCTTCCCACGAGCAGATGTTCCACCAGAACAAGTTTCCCCCGACACTAATTTTCAGGGACACACGACTGTGATTGTTAAGATGAAGTACAAACCAGCAGCAGCATTGCAGGGTAAAACTTATCCTGCTTGAGGACCGGCTAAATAGTTACCCACACTGTTGAACACCTTTATTCTTCAACAAGTAAAAATATCAAATCTTATCGAATCACAGCTAAATTGTATTGAATTGCCTTTGAATCACAGAGTGTAGTTTATGTTCCATGCCGTGACCTGGGGTGGAAGTAACTAATTACAAATACTCAAACACTCAAAAATACTCAGGGTGGTACCTGGACTTTTATGAGTAGATTTTCAAGTCTGTATTTTTACTTGTACTTAAGTGTGCATTACACTATGTGATCTACTTAGTTAATTTTAAAATCATAATTGAGTACTGAGTACAATTTCAAATAATGTCCAAACCATTCATCTGCATTTTTGTAGCCAATAAGGTGATCTGATCTGATCTGATCTGATGCACACAGCCCAATGAAAAGCAGCACAGGTTTGGAGAAAGGATGTCAGTGATTAATCTTTAATTGATTAATCGCCATTGAGAATTTAACCGATTAAAATTCGTGGATATTTAATCTATAAGCTAGATATGGCAGTAATTGCAGCTTATTTGACATTGTTTGGTCTGGTGGAGCCATCTGTTAAATAAAGAAACTTAAAATGAGAAAAAAATGACAAAACAATGCATTTTTATTTGCTGCCATTCAGCTGCATGTGCATTTCCATGATGGTGTATTGACAGGCGTTAGTGGTCAGAGCAGGACAAACAACTCATCATGTGTTGACGGGTGAGAGCGCAGAGAGTGAGAGGGTTAATCCTGTAAGGTTCTTCCAAAGTCACTTCCTCATTCACTTAGAAATGAGCGTTCCCCTTCATCCTTCGTTGTATATTCATGAAGGTCCTTTAACCATATGCAGGGACCACATCCCATTCCACCCTCATTGCCAATGCCGTCTTAAAGGTAAAAGCCCTGAGAAGGGCAATTTGTTAATTATTAATTGACCCATCCACTTATGACCCATGCACTTTGTAGTGATGACGAAGATAGGCTTTTAGGAGCCCCCACGACTCCCTCACCCCCCCCGTCACACCCACAGCATGCTTTACATTCAAGACCTTGAAGGAGAAACAATGCAAGCCAAAGCCAAATTGCAGAGCTGCCCTTTGCACCAACAGGGGGTAGGGAAATATATTGAGTTGAACTTTCTGGGAACAAATGCCCCCCACCCACCCACAGTGATTCACAATGATCTTTTATCAAACAACGCAGCGACATTGCCCTCTATCAAATTGGTTACCCATCAGCCATCACTCCGATCCGGGGGTTTTTAGCGCTGGCACTCGCACTCAATCACCGGTTCCTCCGTGGATTTCCCAAATGTACTGATCCTGCCAAAGACTCCATTGGCTTATTAAAGTGCAGTCACAGAGGCAGCGCTGTCGCGAGGTAGGATGCCGCAGCCTAAGGGAGGAGAATGAGGAGCCAGTGACAAGCGAATTCATTACACCACTTTTGTTGATGGCGTTGTAAAATAGAGTGTGAGATGCGGCACAAAGGTCAGCCGCGCACACGTTTTTGTTGTTGGGGAAGGATCTGAATGACTGAGTAAGCCAGTGGCGATGCCTTGACCCTTCACTTGCATCCGGCAGGCTTATTGATTTTTCACAGAGACTTGTTGTGTTTGAACTAGGTGGGAGGGTCTATGTGACAAGCACCTTGATGGTGATGGTTTGTGGCTTGAATAGCAAGATTTTAGCAAAATCGTTTTTGGGAAGAGAATTTCAGAGAAGAAAATAGGACCACCACTCACTCATTATTTTGCTAATGTGCTACAAAACTGCTTTTTCTTTCTTTGAGACAGGAGACAGAATCAATGTGAATGTGAGACCTCTGAATGAATCAAACATTCAGATTTTGCCTGAAGTGTAGCACACTCCAGGGCCACAAGGGACTCAGTAGAAATGCACTGCACTCTGTATGCAACTCTAATATAGAGCCAATGTATGAGCAGAGGTTCTGGATTCTGTTTAAGAAGTAAAGAAAACCTCATTTAAAAGGATAGTTTGGATTAATTGAAGTAGGGTTCTATGAGGTACTTATCAATAGTCAGTGTCACCTACAGCAGATGGCGTTCAACATGCACCCACTTTGCCAACAGACAACTTTTGCGGATGGGAAACTGCTGTTATATAAGTCAACTAACGCTCTCTCTCTTGTGTAACCAGACTTTGGCAAAAATCTGTCATTTTCCAGTGATGTTGATAGGTTTTCAATGTAGTGAGTCCCCGGGACCCACAGGTGGTGATTTGAGTGGGTCCCTGGGAAATTCAATGGGTCCCCAATAAAAAAATGTATTTCTTTCTATTTCTTAAATTAGTGTTAAACCAGGGGTGTCAAACTCATTTTGGTTCAGGGGCCACATACAGCCCAGTGGGCCGGACCAGTAAAATTATTTTTTAAATTTTTTCTATTACATTACTTTTGCTTTATTTAAGAACAATGGTAATATACAAAAGAGAAAATAAGACCGGTCTCTTTAATGAACAACTATAAATTGCTAAAGTAAAAATACTCAGTGAAGTAACTTTACTTTTACTGTATATTTATGTTTACTGTTTTTACTTTACTTTTTACTAAAGTACAAAGGTAAAAGTAAAGGTAGTAATGTCTGCAGAAACCACAAACAGGATGGAACAAACTGTTTTAACTGAAACAGTCACCAGAATGTTTTGTTAACATTAAAATTGCAACATGTTTCCTCTGGAGCAGGATGCTCCCAGACCCCCTACAGGGGACTGGTTTACCAACATGTCACCTTTTTCTCCACTTTTGAGTTTGCAGGTCTGTATTCAGTAATAAAAAAAATAAAACAAAAGCAATAAAAGGAAAAAGGGAAAAAAAGAGGAAACAATCAGTATTTTTACATTGTGGTATTAATGTTTTTACTTAAGTAAAGGATCTGAGTTTTTTTTTTTTCCATCACAGCAGGTCAGTGATCAGTGTTTCAGTGACTCTCTGTGGCTCAGTAAATAGTTTTATTTATGGCGGCCCGCCACATTAAAAACAACGGCACCAAGACGTTTCTATTTTCTCGGTCTGTCTAGAAGGGAA